>VZTO01005971.1:78103-123125 GCA_013400615.1 Syrrhaptes paradoxus | reverse complement strand
TTAATACTGTACATCAGTTTTGTGCATTTTTTCATATATTGCCCTACAGTATTATGAAGTGAGAATCACTCATGACTACAGCTAATTTACTGTATTGCTGAAAGAGCAAAGAACTCTTAACACCTTTAGACTCAGCTATTTATATAAAGCTGTTTCTTTTGCCAAGTAATTTCAGTGTTGGTTGTGCTGCTCTGTGTCAACCAATTTATAAAGAAGGTCCCTCCTCAGACTCTTCTGGGGTGATGCAGTAACACTTTATAAAAGACAAAGAGAAAAAAAAAAATCTATATTTTGAATCCTGAACATGAGCTTTAAGTATTCCCCTACCCTCAAAATGCTTAACTTATTAAAAAGTAACAAGTCACCAAAAAAATTTCAGCTCCTCCCATTCTTCAGATTGTTCTGTAAACGAAGTTCCAAGCAAAGACAAGATATTGAAAGTATTAATACTGAATTAATTACCAAATATTTATTCAAGTTTTAAGCTCAAATTAAAACTATCTGCCCTATCTTCTACCTGCTTGTACACTATGCTTAACATTGACTTGTGTCTGAATCTTAATACAACAGAAATTTTGCAGAAGCAAAATGGTGCCGCGGAGGAAGAAGACACTCCACAGCAAGGGTTGTAATCCTCTGGCTATCTGGACTCAGTTGGAATTTCCCAGTTCAGTTTCCAGCTCCTCCAGAGACTCATGTCATGCTCGAGGGTTAGGCAGCCCTTTAAGATAGTAATGAAAGTCTGTAAAGGTTGATTCTGCAAACATGAAATACCTGTATCTCAGATACTGCTCAAAATGTAAAGGGAGACAGGGGTGTGTTAGGAGAGTATATTGAGACTGTGAAGAACTCAGACATTGCAGTAGCAAAATAAGTAAAAATAACTTCAACTGCAGAAGGCTGTTGGCTTTCTCATCACCAAGCTTATTTTGGTTTCCTCTTTATGCTACGATACTTATTTAATGATACTGCAGTAGAGAAAATTACTGTAGTGAGTTGATTATACCGTATGGTGTTTTGTTTCTAAATGAAGATGTTTGGATTGCCAACCCAAAGCACTGCAGTGCTACTTAAATTCAATAGACAGCTACAGATGAGCATTTGAAGAGGTCCTTTTCCAGACTGAACAAACTGTTGATTTTTTATACTACAACAGTACCTTGGAGCATGACTGATAGGTCACAACCCTAATCAAAGAGGTGCTGCAGAAATACATCTTCCAAAATGACAGCAGTTCCACTGAGCATTTTCCGGTACCAACCATCAAAGGAATACAAAGCAAGACTGATCATGAATTAGGTATCAAAACCTAATAATAACAATGAAGACATCATGTCGAATTATAAATATCATACTGTACTGAATTGTTTTGTATCATGTCCTCATTGCCAGATTATCTAAGCACTTCTTAGTTGTGTATTAAGTAGGATAATTAATATCCATCATAAATGAATGATAAAAACAGTGTTGTATAACATTCCTTTACTTCAATTTGTGGTGTGAATTACATTTGAAAACAAGAAAACAACTGTGGACCCAACCATGAAATATCCCCATTGCTGCAACGGTCCCCAAAAAATATCTTTCAAAGTTAGAGCACTGGAATTTATACAAAAATTCTGCAGGAGGATACAAATTTGTAGGCTTGATTTTCTAAAGCACTCAAATGACTGTATTAGTGAACCGATTTCTTCATTATTACATGCAGATAACGTAGAAGAACAGTCCACTGCTTTCCAGATAATTTCTATGTTTGTAGTGTTATGTTTTATTAGTGAATAGAGGATCCTAATACAATTAGCTTTTGTTTTAGGGAGGTTTTCTGGTCTATCACTGGTCTTGCAAATGCAGCTTTATTATTCTAAATATATTAATAATGCCCAGACACAAATAACTTCTCTATTTAATTCAAATATGATCACATCATTATCTTGATTTAGTTGAGGCTCAATAGAAATCAAGAAACATACAAAAGAGAAGACACAGAGAGTTTTTAGGGAATGTAATTATTCCACAAGATAACTAGATTTCAATGTCCTCTTCCAAAACACTTTTAATATCCTATTTGAATAGAAGTAGCAAGGCTGCACTGAGGTAAACAGAAATGAGCCAAAGACCCCTGTTGATTCTGTAGAGTCAAGATTTTGCTCTAAGGAGAGAAATATCACCCTTCCAAGGGAACAAATAAGACTTATCAAGGATTGTCCATTGGAAGACTACATTGATCAGTTCTGGTAAATACATTTGTTTAATCTTTGTAAGAACCACATAAGAATTTCTATTTTATTGCCTAAAATTTCTTAGATTTGTGTTACAGTTTGATTTCTCAAATTTAGACATTTATACAAGTTTTACCAAAACAGACATTTGAAGGGGTACTAGAATACAACTCTTGCAATAATTTCTCTCTCTCTGTGTTTTACACAGGCTTCTCCTTAACCAATACTCAAAGCATGTCTACCCATTTAAACCCCTTTCATGCCTATGCCATGCAAGACCTAGATTATCGATCCTGTCAAGCCTAGCAAGAAACTCCAAGTCAGTCTTTAGCATGATGAGATGTCCAGACTACCCAGAGCAGAACTTCAGAAGGCTGGTAAAAAAAATATACGTGTCATGAACTCTATGTACTCCAGGTAGGAAATAGCTAGATTTTGATAGACTAGTGTTTTCAGTTTAGGTGTTGCAAGAGACACAGGCATCTATTTTGCTACTTGGAAAGCTCTTTTATATATAAAGTCAGATAGCAAATATGATGAGATTTAAGAATGTAAATTCATTGATTGAGTTAAAAAAACCTTTCATATCCAGAGTTCCTAAAGGGAATCCTGTACACCCAAAAGCAGGATTTCAATTTTGAGAGACATATCAATGTGGGTTTAAACCTATGACTAAGATTCATATTCCCACGTAATTATAAACACCAAGTACAGCGTACAGCAGTATACCAGCAGCTGATGTGAAATCACACTCTGCTCTGTGTTTTTGTCACTACATTACTGTCGGTACATGAATCAGTGATTTTGAAACACCCATGTCATGAATTGTAGCATAGACTTATGAGTCACTTTTGAAAAACAGGGCTTCAGCCTCCAAAGATCTTATCACATGATTTGTTATAAGAAGTTTGTTATTGCAACAGCCAAGTCTATGATAGTACATTTATAGCAAACAATCTGCTTTTCCTGGTAACTATTCCCAGTTCGATCCCTTAGACGCAAAATAATCTGGAGTGTCATTAGCTATGATTGCACTTTGGTTTCTTCAGACATAAAACTGGACTGGAATATTATCGCCTATGCCCCAGGAGTATTCTCAGACCTATGAAAACTTTGCAAGTGTACACAAATGCATGTGTGAAAATACAAGTACTGGCAGTTTCTTTAGCATCCCTATTAGTCCTCGGTCTCTCCAGAAGCTGTTCTCAGACACTAGCACAAGTGGTAGCCACAGCAGATAACATGAGGATGCTTTTACCTTTGGATTTAGCTGTTTATCTCCAAATACAAGCCACTGAAATAGACAGAAGTGAAATATTTTTAATTCAGGTGCAGATGGAAGTGGGTGGAAAGGAGAGAACAATTGGTATGGAAGCAATATAAAATCATGTACATAAAAGGAACTTATTACTGGTTGTTCACTAGAGAAACAGTGCTGAAATCTGCTTTCTTGCCATGTAGTGCAGAGGATATCAAGGTGATGTCAGATAGTGAAGCTCCTTCAGCCTTTCAGATGAATTTATATTTTTAATTTTATGGAGGGAATGAAAACTGAATAGGTGGAATTAATTGTGTGTACTGTAGTTACACTGTAATTCAACATATGTGAACATTTGTTATTTTGGGATTTGTATGCACATCCAAAAGATATCCCTGTCTTTGAATAGATGCAAAATAATACTGAATTTATTACATCATCCATCCATTTATTACTGCATCCTTGCAGTTTCTGGTAACAAAGTTGTAGTATTTAACTCTAATTTAGCACATTAAGAGGTATCAAGACTCATCATAACAAATGACAAAATAATTGCTCTCACTTTGCAATGAAGAAGATTGAGGCATTAAGCAATGACATTCATTAAGCTGCAAACAAGCTTCTTGAGCCCACTTGTGTCCTCTGTCAACAAAGCACCTGGTAAGTCTTCAAAGGTAAAACCAAGTAGCAGAATGGAGTAAGATTCACCCAAAATGAGATCTCATGGTTTACAGGGTAATAAAAATCAGACTAAGACAACAGTCAGAGAAAGCAGTACAAGAAGAAAGAAATAGGTAGTTAGAGGTGGTAAAGGAGATTAAAGAGTGAATGTTAGCTATTAATCTTATCTATGATAAGACTAGGAACCATTCCGCTCGCCACAGAACCTAACTGTGCTATTAACCCATGTTAATTGTGATAGTACTCAAGAGCTGAGCTGTACTAAACACCTTTGTTAGGCACTCTGCTGAGTAAGACAGTCCCTGCCGTAAAGATCTTGTGGTTGAATCCAGTGCAACAAAGACTACCCGTAACATCTGATACAAATTAGATGAAAAGAATACTGTTAACATGGCAATGTGATAGCAGCTGTGCGTTCACCAAGAACACTACATTCATTCTAATAGAAGTTATACTCTCCCCCTGCAGATTTCAGTTCTATTTCTTTTTTTTATTATCTGGTGAGGGAAAAGTATAAAACAAGCTTTTATACTAGGGATGAAATTGTTTTAACATTAAATTATCTAGCATGCTGTGGGAAAGTAATATAGAAAACTGGTTGGTTTTAGTATAATTCTGGGTCAGTGAACCTCTTTGATTAGGGAATGGGAAATGTTCCAGAATTACAACAGAAAATCTGCCACTGTCATCATGTTTTCCCAGTTCACACTGGCAATTATATTTATGCATATGAATTAATTCCTAACTGATGACAATGTGGGTGCCCCAGGAACACAGAGCTAAAGATATTCTCTCAGGTAATTGTAGTTTTCCCCAGTGAATGTTAGTAGTACTTATGACAGCTGGCTAAATTATACTTATGTCCTTCACTTCAAGAACAGATGTTCATCAGACTTTTCTTTCTTGACTACTTGAGCAGCCCATTTCATGGATGTTTTGCATCATGCACCTCTGTAATGCTTATTCCTTATGCTGTTACTTATCCTTGATCAGGATCTTTCATAATTGCAAGTTCCATTTCCACATTAACATGATTCAACATAGCTAGCTGTGTCCAAGGAAGCATGCCAAAATACATAAATTCTAACACTTTGGAAAGTACTTGGACAGAGAAATAAAAATATAAAATCCAGCTCCTCAGTGAGAATGGCTTCTGACAGCTGTTGCACGTCCTTCAGAAAAGGACTGTTAGTAACTACCATTTTCCTGAGCCTACCTCATTTCAGCACCCCAGTGGAGACATCTTCTGAGACCTCACAAAAAGATAAATGGAGCATTAACTAATATCTCTGTTGAGCAGGTGCTATAAACTTACCTGTTGAAAAAGAGTTTTCAAAAAAATGCATAGAGGTACTGTTCCTGTGTACAGCCCAAAGCCCAAAGATCATGTTGAGAACTGTAATCTAGAAAGTGCCCATACAAAAGAGAAGACACAGACACCTCATTCCCCTTGTGCCCAGGTGCGTAATCACTATGGTCATTTTAAAAGGCAAGCACTAATTTCAAGAGAGATACAGTAATATTGCTTCAGGCATGGGACCAAAAATGGTCCAAAAAGGGGTCTACTAATGGCAAAGAGTTTTGTATAACCAGTCTCACAGCTGTCAGCTGAGCATTGCAAAGATCTTGCTCTGACACTCAGTTTTTGTGTCAAACCACATTTTTTAATTTGTATTTCTATACTTGATAAATGTACCTGACAAAGCCTGGGGAATCATATAAGAACCTCTCCAGTTTCTCTTAGCTGAAAGATGTTTTCTTGAGTTGGGTAACATGCTTAGCAACAAAGATGGCTAATAAAAATAATTAGCGTCAGGGATCCTGGAGCTAAATTTATAGCCCTGGTAAACTCAGTGCTCCTAAACTCAGAGACTTTCTAAGACCACTTCTAAGACCAAAGTCAAAATAAAGTCTTTCACATAGCACATAAATTGTACTTTTTGCAGAAGGGGAGAAGAAAGAGATGCAGAAACAGAGAGGCAGGAAGAAAGGAAGACAAATTGTGCTATACTTGATAATAAGAATGCAGAAAGTAGATGGAAGTCTCTCCACAATTTAGATATAAACCTCTAAATCTGTAGAAGTTATGTTAGTGTACAGGACAGCAAACCACAGCCTAAAATCTCAATGTGGCAAAAGATGGAGAAACACTCTTTATCAGGGAGAAGAGTGATAGGAAGAAAAGGCTTTAAGCTGAAAGAGAGTAGATTTAGGTTAGATATTAGAAAGAAATTATTTACTGCGAGGGTGGTGAGGCACTGGAACAAGTTGCCCAGAGAAGCTGTGGATGCCCCATCCCTGGAGGGGTTCAAGGCCAGGCTGGATGAGGCTTTGAGCAACCTGGGCTAGTGGAAGGTGTCCCTGCCCATGTCAGGGGGGTTGGAACTAGATGATCTTTAAGGTCCCTTCCAACCCAAACCAGTCTATGATTTGATGATTGTTTGGAAGTTTTACTGCCAGAGCATTTTTGGGGAGAAGAGTAGGGAAGGAATAGGAAAAGGCATTTTTTAGAGCAATAACCAATAAATTACCTGCCCTTAGGACATGAGGAGAAAGTCAGGAAGCTAAATGACTCAGATCATCTCATGCGCAAATGGATGAGAGATCAGTTGTGTTTTAGCTTCAGGTAGGGACTCCCAAGAGCCTAAGGCTGGAGGCTGTATCTTAAAGTCACTTTGGTGAGGCTAAAGGAAGTTTCCGCTCCTCCTAGATGAAACAGAATAAGAGAAAGGGGCCAATTGCTTTAACCAGCAATACAGAAGTGTAGCTTTTTTAATCAAGTGGGAAAGAATGACATCCTTTGAATACTAATTTTTTACTGCACTACATCTGCAAAAAAAAAAAAAACCCAAAACATAAAAAACCCCAACCACCTGAACTGAATTCAGAGCATTTTGTGCTTGTACTCTTTCTTCAAAGAACCTCACATCAAGTCAGCTAGTTAAACACTGGGCTTGAATTCTAGTGCTACCTCTTTTATCTGGGGCTATCTCTTGGTTCATTGTTTAGGAAAAAAGGGAGGGTTTCAGAAAACCATGAAAGTAATTAAGACAAATTTTCTGTGAGTTTGTGTCCCATAAAGTTCCACCACAATATGCTAAATTCCCTTTCTCACATCCACTGTAGCATCAGCTATCTGTGGTACCTCCAACTATCTGTGTCCTGACCAACACTGGCACTGAAATCTCTTCCTTTGAGAGAAGACAAATTCTGTATCACTAATTATTTTCCAGAAACTCTTTAGGAACTTGATTACTTTAAAGATTTCTCTGTCTGGATTGTGAAGCCAAGGAAACAATCACATGAGCTTCATTTTCTTAGGAAAGAAAGCTAAAATAAAAGCCCCATTCATTTCAGTTCCCAAGATACAGTGGAAAAAATCAATGTTTTCTCAAGAGTAACAAGTATGAAATTTGTATGAAAACACCCATTTTTTTCATACTCTGAGAATTTACTGCAAAGAGTACTACCTGAAAAAAAGTACTGATCACTGGAAAAACTTAATCAAAAGAAGTTCCCATTGACTACTTAAAATTAGAATTTAAGCTAAGTTTGTATATTGACTGAAATTTATCTGATTATCAGTTTTCCTAGAAAGTTGACTATTATTGTGTATCAGATACACAAATAGATATTATATAATTATAGATATTCTCTGTTAAAACAATTTTTTTCTTGTTATCTCAGAAACTGAGTCTCTTCACATTCTACAATAGGAAATAAGACTATTGTGAGATATGTGTTATTTTTTTTAAACTATAATCATCTTCCTAGAGGCGCATTTCAACCATAAAGTAGCCTTAACTTAAAAAACTATCAAAATTTCTGACCTTCAAAGCTTAAGATAGCACAAACATATTTTTAACTAATTACACTTTCAGGTGGAAATCTTAAGATTTTTTATTAGGTCATTTATAAAATCATACGAATTAATTAAATAATATTTTCTATTTTCTAAGTCTCGTTCCTCTAAATGCAAAGCTTTTTCTCTAGATGTCATTGCCAGTGAGTAATTTGCTATTATTTTTGCAGTTATGGTGGTATTAGAACAATGACCCAAAACACAATTTCGTAGTATTCACAGCTTTAAAATTAGTAGCAGGATTACTCCTGTGTCATGCATTCTTTTTACAACCAGGCAAATCTAGGACTTTTCCAACATTTTGCTAAGAGGGAGGACTGAGTATCCATAAAGCAAAAGTAACAAAAGTTACTAATTTTTTCTTCAGAGTCTATTTTCATTAAGAACTACTGTCACAGCCTTGATTTGATTCTCAGTTTATTAAAAACCATGGAACACTCTGGCATGATGGACAGTTTCTCAGAACCTCTTTGTACAATACCCAGAATTATATTTAATTTTTACATTAAGGATCTCTTTAAATATTAAAATGTTTCATTAATATGAGAAGTGTCATTAAGATGTTTCTCACTTTAGCTTCATGCTAAGTTCACAAATAACAAAACATGTAAAAACCATTCAACAAGCTGACTTAGTGCACTTGTAGCAGGGTAATCTGTTGTTGCCTGAAGTGAGGATGTTGGTTACTGTGGAAACAGTATATTTCAAAGGGGAAGAACATGAAATTAGACTGAAAGTGACAAATGCTAAACATAGGACAAATATATGCAATAGAAAAACAAGTGTCTGTGTATATGCTGGCTGCTACTTGTTAGGAAAACTGAACATTAGACTGTGTCTTGCTACTAAGTGGTATGATTTAGTTCTCCAACTTCCACTCCCTCCTTAAGACATATAAATACATCATCCCAACTCATATAAATGTCAGAAAATTTAAGTCCCTTACACAATTATCAGGGAGTGTAGTGATAGGACAAGGGGTAATGGGTATAAGATAAAAGAAAGTAAATTTAGACTAGACATTAGGAAGAAATTTTTCACTATGAGGGTGGTGAGACACTGGAACAGGTTGCCCAGGGAAGTTGTGGATGCCCCATCCCTGGAGGGGTTCAAGACCAGGCTGGATGAGGCTTTGAGAAATCTGGTCTAGTGGAGGGTGCCCCTGCCAAACCATTCTATGACTCTATGATTTTAAAAAGCTATCCACTTTTTGCCCATGCCTTGATCCTGTCTTCCTCTTTGGTCTTGGTGCCTTTTGACTCTTTTTCAGGAGCATTTAAAAGGGTTCTGCTTAGCTTGTCTCTGGTATGATATATTCTCCTCCTTCAGGCTCACCATTACTGCCTTCTCTTTGACACCATCAAACACAAAATCCTGTCTGAATTTTCGAAGTCCTTAATTTGAAGAACTCCACTTCATGTTCTCCCATGAGAATCCTTTAGCACATGACAAAACAGAAATCTGGGAAATCATTATTATTTGTCAAAGTCTCCTCTAAAGACTCCTATTTGAGTGACCAGACTGAATAGCATCATGGGTTGTCTAGTAACCTTATACACATGTCAACTCCAGTAAAATAAGCTCCTTATTTTGTTATTGGAGTGTTTAGCTGCACCCTCCTTCATCCCCTATTGTGTTGCACCCTCAGGTTTCTTTCACTCACGTTTCTTTCTTTTTTCATGGCAGGAAGATGCATTGATTGTATGGTCGTCATCACAATACTTATCATTCAATGTGTTCAAAACAACACATTTGTACAGGTTTGGGGGAAGAACAGTATTTGCCAGAAAGTTAATTGTATTAGTTTCACATCTCTTATCTAGGAGGATCTCTCTGTCTCTCTTAAAACAGTAAGAAAAGATGCTATTCTCATAACGAATAACACACAGTTAAAAAATGGAAGNTGGAAATGGAACTGGTCTGGATTTTAACTTAAGTAGAGCTGTCTGAATATCAAATTAATATCTGCAGAAAATACTGACATTTTAACATAAGTTTTGTCCCCAGATAGAGAGAAAGGGTTTGTTTTGTACAGCAGCAGTTTCCCAACTTCAAGACTTGGAAACTGGTTTGAACACTTAACGTGTTTCAGGCTCAATACATTTGAAATTAATATACTTTATCATGTTGAAACAAACACGTTCTTACAACATCCTTGAAATGCAACAGAGCAGCATTTCATGACAGAAAACCATTCTGTTAAAAATGTAAACTATCTCAAATGTTGTCATGTGCAACCATTCATTTTTCAGCCTAAGAATAGTTGTTTGGAATAAGGCTGACAAGGCCTCTGTTGGATTTACTAAACGTTTTGCTATACTAGAACACATTTTCTTTTTGATACTTGAATAATCCTTCCCTTGCTGCCCATACATTTGCTAAATAAAAGTAAACCATAGTCTTTTTCAGGCACATTTTAGAAACGCAGGTCTATGTTAAAAAACAACTACCATACTAGACACTATAAAGTTACACTATGTATTACAATAAAGGAATGCAAAAAAATAGATTCAGTCATGTAAATCTTCAAATTCACCTTGAACCCTTGTATTCAATATCAAGAGAAATGCAGATGTCTAAGACCCTGATACTACAAACTATTCCATGTAGAAGAGTTGAAAAGTCTGCATAGCGCTCTGTGGGATTGCCCATGCAAGTTAAGTTACAGCAGGGTGGGACTTCTTATTATTCACAAATAAATGTAGGTGTCCTTTTGTTTATCTTTTTTTTTTCTGAAAAAAAAGAATTTCCAAATTCTATAATTGCCTCTTACTTACACACAAAACCAAAACACCTCCCCCATATTTCTTCCTCCTCCAATGCTTTTTCCTCTAACATTTAGCTGTGACAGAGAACAATATACCCTTCACTTCACCTCAAACTTTGTTACTTAACAAACATACATCAGAAAAAAATATATTGTTCTTTCCTCATATTTCCACAGATCATAATTTGACTGTTTCATACATACAAAAACCCCTTTGTACTTGCAACAAACAAGGTTAGATCAGATGCTGACGAAGGGATGACCAAATTCAGTCACAGAAATTTGATACTGAGAGAGTTGTTTTTCCAGAGCCAATGTTGAGATAAAAGAAGCTGATGCTTGATGTTATTTGACTTTCAAAACCACCCTCTTAACAGCATAATCAATGTCAGATGGTGCTGCCAGACTACTAGCACCATGTGAAACATATTAAAATAAATTCTTTCCAGGGGTAAAATTTAAAAAGAAAAATGAGAACTCTTTTCCATTATTAATAGCTAATTAATATTATATTTTAAACAGAAAGACCATGAAAACTATAAAGAGCATCAGAGATTCTCCTTGTGCTGCCTTGCCCTGTAATTGATGAAACATCTGGAATATCAGAGAAAATCAGACATACCCTGAATACCTTTTTCTTTACAATATCTGGCCAACACTTTCATGGCTGGCCATTTCTCTGAAATTCAGAGATCACTTCACGGACAACCAAAGCTTCTTGGAAGAGAAAGCCCATTTCTTGATGAAGAAATAGAACCTCTACAGACAAGAACCCTTCACCATTATGAAGCAACAAGGTGCTGCTTGATCTTCTCTTTGCAATGGAACATACTTGAAGATATCTGATATGCAACTATGTTTTAATACTCTATCGAAAAGGAAAGAAAGTAGTCCAAAGAGAGAAAAATGGCATGCACTTGCACACAGCCTGCTGAAGGTCCTACTAATATATTTTTGTTTCAGAAAAAAATATCAAGGTAGTCTTGCTAATGTCAATACCTTTATCAAAACTTTTGCAATATTCACCTCTTTCCTCATGGTCCCTAGTGGCATTTGCAGACAAAGTATTAGATCATTCAGCTTTCCATTTCTTTAAAATAAAATCAAGTTGAAGAGGTCTTCACAACAATGGAAAAAAGCTTGAAAATATTATAGAAATGCAGGCTTTATGAATTTCTTAAAATATCAGGATTACACTGACAAATCAAGATGTATTCTTCTTCTGGATATCCCTCGGATTTTTTTTTAGCTAAAAAAATTTCTATTTACTGCTATGCAGTTAATTTTTTTTAATGGAGTCTTCAATATTAGTAACATTGATTAGGAAGCATTTTCCTAGCAATGAACTACAATAATTTAATACATTAGGGATGGCAGGTATTAATTCACAATTTTTTTTTTTTAGAGTTCCATTCAGAAGGAAACATGTATCTTTCAAAAAGATACGCTAAGAAGAATTATGGTCTATGAAGACTGGAGAAGCCAAAAAAAATGGACTCTGGTTGGAGGAGATCAAAAGCAGACTAGATGCTTTGATCTAGAACTCTTTATGGCTTTTGTAATCTAAAAAGTAACTTGCAGAAAGTGAAAGAGACAAACATTTATCTCCTAGTTAAGGAAATATGGATTCTGTCACTATTATATAGCCATAAAGTGGTTTCTATACATACATCCACTTTTTGAATCAGCCTGAAATTTCTTAAGCCAGCAATTAGATGCCAATGAGTGATCTTTAATCTCCTGCTATTAATACTGTTTGCTTCTTTTTAGCAATGTTGTTCATTATCTTGTTATGAATATCAAGTGGGTTTTACTTTTATTTTTTAATCCTCTCAGTTAAATTACATGTGTCTGATCCACTTAGATAATTCAGAGCTAAGATTTTTCTAATGTTGACCTTTGCAAAGGTCTTTTTACCATCTGTTTTTATATTTCATTAACATTATTTTCCTTCTTGCAGAAACCTCTCAAAGAATGAAACAAATTACTATGATTATCACTATAAGTTTGCCCTTATTTGATCTCTTGACCATAGTATCACATGCTGGTGATTACACAGTATTGCCACTGTGGACCAGGCATTCTAGTTATAGCTATTAATCTTGATAAGAACATAGAGAATTGACACCACCCAAGTAAACTTCATCCCCAGCAAAAGAAGCATTTTCTTTTTATTTCTTCTCTTTTTCTTGTTCTTATGGTTCTTTCATCACATCTTTTGGGCAATCTTGTATTTGTGACTCCAAATGATTTGGAAGTACTTAAATATTGATATAAGCAGCTCCACTGCTGGTGACACACAATTCTGACAGCTAAATATGACTTTAAGTAATACAAACAAATACTCAATATCAGACATTAGACTGGGCATTTGAATCTTCAGAAGCTAGCCAACAAAATGGAAATCTGCTCCTGGGAGCTATGGCCCACTTTAAAGCAATTCTCTGCACAGCAGTCTAAGCAGAATATATTAATTCTAAACAAAGAACCCTGGGCCTAAAGTGTATTCTTCTCAGTAGTTAATTCCATTATTAAATGTATGTCAGGCAATCAGGGTTTTTTGTTTGGGGTTTGGGTTTTTTTTGCTTTTTTGGGTTAAGGCAGGTTCATTCAGGGCAAAATCATCCATGCCTGCATTTCCAGGGCATCACTTAGGCATGCTTTAAGATGGGGCAGTATATAATCAGAGCAGAGTTGTCTGCCACAATAGAAAGCATTCCTCTGTAATAGGTAAAAAAGTTACCAGAATGGAAGGAGGACCAAAAGAAGGAGTTTATACACCTACACATATTCAGCAGACAGGACTCACTAGCAGGGAGCTGCCATTACGCACACTTCAGCTGGGGTTTGTGCAGCTGCAGGATGGTGTTTGTGTTCCATATTGTCTGAGCTGCCTGTGAAAACTAAATCTCATTGCTTCCAGTTTTTCACAAAAGTGGATGCATTAAGCCTAATTATTTGCTCATTGTTTAATAAAGGTGTGAATTAAATATTTCTAACACACATCTTTAAAAAATATATTATTCCTTTTAAAAGCTGTCTAATTTGCTTCCTAAGTTTTTCACAAGATCGTGCATACAGAATTAATATTGCCCTAATTAACCATGCATATGAATTCCTACCTCCTGAAAACTTGTGTCAAATATTTTCATCCCATAAGCTGAGATCCTCCATATTTTAATTTCCAGTGGATGTCTTTGCTCTCCATGGAAACTGCTCCAAGAAGGTTTGAAATGTTACATATTATTTAATATGTCTTATATTCACATAAATGTTGCCAGAATATCTGTCATATCTGTTCAAGTGTAAAGTACCAAGGGAGTTAAGCAAAGGAATACATTAAATTGAAACTCATTGTAGCCCATCGCTCTTGACACCACTGGCCTTGAAAGATTTTCAGTGAGACTCCTGAGAACAATCTTGAAAAATCAATATTCTCAGCAGAAAATGCACCAATTATTATAGTCAAGAAATTCATAATAAAACATCATATTCTATAATCTATGTCATTGAAATTTGGGTAGACTTAAAAAAATTAATGCTTCACTTGTCAGTCAAACTTAAAATGTAATAAAGTTTACTGGGATTAATGTGGTGATTCTTTTGTGTCTGACACAAATTACACTTAAAATCTATAAAGATACTTTGGTGATAAAGGAAACAAAAATACATGACAGTTAGCTGATACTCTTATTCCTTAAATTTTCAGAAAATAGATTATTTCATAATCAAATTCCTGTTTACAAGTGGGTTTAAAGAAAAAAGAACTTTATATAACTAAATTTACAATTATGCTAACCAGAATCATTGAAATTGTTGAAAACAGTGCATCAAGATTTTTCCTGGATTTAAAACTACTTCTACAGAAATATTCTTACATTATGGTACAAATTCCTACATGAGGCTCAGATTCTTTGGCAAAAGACAAGTATTTTGTAATAAGAATTAGATAATTTAACACATGCAGATGAATTTTTTTGGATGGTATTGCCTTCTGAATAGTTTTCAATTTCTGTCCTTTATGGGAAGTTGCCCTGTACACGGGCATAGCAAGTACAGTGACTTGTGATAGCATCAGTGACCCCTTGACAGCGATCGACCTACCATGCGAACTTTTCACTAACCCTCCCAGGGCCCCTGTCAGTGCTGAAGTTTAAAAATGTGCGAATAAGAGGACTCTTCTTGAAAAACCCATGCCTTTACTCAGTTGAACTATATTTGGGTCAAGCAAATTGCCAGGAAAAAAACCACCCTGCTGTCAGCGAGAGAGACTCTAAAACACGTCCTGTCAAACACTTTATTAAAAAACTGAAGAAATACAAAAGATCTTGCTGTCACTGTGACACACAGAATGGCCGCAAATTGATCTTATTTTCATGAAAATGTGAAATAGCAAGTCAAGAGTTCTGCCTGCCTCATTTTTAAATATTGACAAAAAAGTTTGAAGGTTGCACTAACTTGTTTCAAGATCTCCTTTGAGAACAGCTCTTCCCAAAGAATAACAGGTCATACAAACAGACCTCAACTGAAATTTAACAAGGTGGGGGATGGAGGAAAAAAATAGTAAATATCACAGACCAAAGGAGTGATTTAAAGAAACGCATAATCAGGGAAATATCTACATAGCAAGTGAGACTGCAGCGCACACAGAACACAACAGCAGCAAGGACATTGCGCTCTGCTCTCTAATGTGCACTGAAGGCCCTCGGCAGGTAACTGTGCCTCAGCTGCCTCCTCTTTCCTTTCTTTCTGCTGTGTAGGCCTATGTTTTAGCATTAAAACTCTGCCTGCAGCCTCATCCAAAATGAGGTCTCGCCTACTGTGGTTTAAAGGCCACCACACAGCCTCTTGCTAAAAACCTCGTGGGCTGAGGCAGGACAGGGAGGGTTCACTCACTGCTTATGGTCACGGGCAAGAAACTGACACAACTTGGGAAAACACAATCTCTTTTGTTAACAATATTTACAATCAAAACTAGAGCAAGATAATGAGAAAAAAAACTACATTGTAAAAAGGCACCTCTCCCCCACGCCTTCTTCCCAGGCCCAAAGGCTTTGTTCCCCATTTCTTTACCTTCTCCCCCAGGCAGCGCAAGGGGGCTGGGAATGGGGGGNCCCCCGACTCCACTGGCTGCCAAAGCCTTGGAGCCCGGGTGAGGGAACCCTTAACAGTTCCTTACAGGAGCCACCACTGTAGCCCCTCTCTTGCTACCAGAGCAAACCCCCCACACCAAACCACAACACTTTACAATCCTGACTCTGATACAGAGGTGTGATTCTCTGTCAAGATATCTGGCATACTGCATGTGACGCTTTGGCCCACCTTTTCTCGAGCTGTGAAGACCTGCTGCCACAGAGGTTTTGGCATGGAGCATGGTGTTAAGGACACCTGCCTCCCCTGTCTGTAAATCAAGGCAGGAGGTGTATTCCTGCTGCTTGTGGGGAGGGAGGACTGTGAGGCAGGAGAGCGTTCCTAACAGGGAACAGCTGTTCAGATGAAGTACCTGCTTGGGAAGAGAGACTCATGTCATGTAGCTTTGCTTAGAGCATGGGGACTGCAAACATTTCTCATATTTGTATTTAACACTTAGGAAGCATTTCTCCCCCTCCTTTACTGGCTTTTATTGGTGTTACAGTAAGAACAGAATAGCTAATGTGCACGGTAATTATAGCATGCAATAGAACAAGAGCAGTATAACCCACTACAGAGTCAATACACCTGTGGGATTGATCCTTTGTTTTGTATTGTGCTTATGATAATGGTAATAAAAAGTTCAGCACAGATGACTTCTCTGGAATTAATGACTGACTGGGTTAATGGCCTGCAGTTCAGTTATTGCTTAATAATAGTGCTTTATATTCACATAGTTCCTTTCTTTGAAGGATCTTAAATAATAAGTATGTTTTCATTCAGTGCATTTATAGTCCAAGTATCCCAAAGTGGTAGTGGAAAGATGTGGGCAAGGGCAACAGCTATTACGTGTTTAGCAATAGTGCAGAGGTTTGAAAATCAGTTCAGTAACACTAATGAGAGAGCTACTCTCTGCAGAGGAACTGCTGCAATGGATTAACAAAACCACACGTTTATTTTAACGGCTCGGAAGGGAGGACAGAGTAAACAACAGTTCAAGCACAGCAGACTCCTGAAGATTCTTTTTCAGTATTTCATTGCCATTGCCAATACCTTCTGAGAAGTTTTCATATAAAATTATGATTGTTTTAAGCAAGCTGTGACAGAAGTGATCAGATATTCAGCTACTTGACTGCTGTCATCTTCTTTGGCTGAGTGGTAGATATTCTCAACCTCAGATTCCTAATAAAAGGTTTGTCAAGGACAGTGAGAAACAATCTAGTCATATCCCTGTGTATCTATTGTTTGTAGTAATAAGTGCTTTACCATTCCAGGATGAAATAGAAATTGGCCCACATTTTACTTTATCTGTGCAATTATAGATATTACGTCAAAGATGACATATCCCAGAAGGGTGTTTTAAGTTCACAGTAAAAGCTTCAGTTCATTGTAAAGTCGTTCCCAACTGTCTTACATCTGAACAGTTAAATGCAGGAATTATCAATATTACCACGATGAAACAAACATTTATCAATCATGTTACCCCACAGCAGGGAAAAGGTTCACGTACAAAGTGTTGTAAAGAAGCTGTATTACATTCTTCACAGAAATTAAAGATTTTCTCAGTTCTTGAAGGCCTGGGCATGACTCCCTGCCATTTGGTATCACATATGTCGAATTGTAATTCTACTTTCATGCTGTAATCTCCCATTCAGAAACTAAATAAAACAGAAGGCTGAAGTGAACAGGGGTGTGAGGTTACAGAAGAAATCTGAAGTTTCTCATGAGTAATGGACTGTTGGACCATAAGTCTCAGCTAAAAGAGGACATAAAGGTTAAATCAATTAGAACATAATGCATCAACATGTAATTTTGTGCTGAATAAAAGGGTATATAGTTGCTGCACTTGCCAATTCAGCTACTGTAGCGCTTTGGATTTTTTTTCCTGTTTTCTGAGTAAAGTAACAACACTGTTTGCCAAGTTTTCATGAGTATGTTTGTGAAACCTCACTGTTTAAACCTACATATTCAAATGAATGGTTGAAAAACAACAACCACCCGAAAACACTAGGAAAAAAAAAAAAA
Organism: Syrrhaptes paradoxus; assembly: GCA_013400615.1. Classification (NCBI taxonomy): domain Eukaryota; kingdom Metazoa; phylum Chordata; class Aves; order Pterocliformes; family Pteroclidae; genus Syrrhaptes; species Syrrhaptes paradoxus. Next base: position 105,183 of record VZTO01005971.1, on the reverse strand, counting down.
AGCCATTCAACTCCCTGCATCAATGTTAACAGCCACGTGATTCATAAATATGTTTGAACTTTTAGAGATGCTTTGTGGATTTCTGCCATTATTTAAACTAATGGAAAAAAAAAGAGAGCAACTGTAGGTTGTAGTTATCTGAGTGAATATCAAAAGCTCCATACTGTCACAATCAATGTGCAGGTATCTGTTCTGTCTCCAGTGATAGCAGTGTAACCCATATTAAATTCAGTAATTTCACAGAAGAACAAATTTGCCTTTCTATCAGTAATAAATATTTTTAGTACAGATCAAGATTTATTAAAAAAGCGAAAAACCTTGTTTTCAAAGCTGAGTTTTCAATGAGAACAATAAAGAATGAACTAATTAGGTCAAACAGATGTTTGCAGTAGATCATCAATTCTAGACACTGGAATTGTGAATTACTTCCCAATTTCACAAATCATTTATAAGCAAGCACTTTTGAATAAAATACAAAGTATGAACTAACATGAATGTTGTGATGACAGTATTTCTTTTTCTGGACTGCTGTGATATACGATTTTCAGTTTTATGGCCATAAATAGTCCATAACTTGTTACAGAAAAACACATCTGAACACCAAAGAAAATAATATAAACTAATTTAAGATTACTAAGAACCTTTAGACTGAAAGGCAGTGGGGTGGAACAGTCATAATATGGCACTGAATGGGGTCAAGATAACCCGCACATGAGTATTAGATGCTCAAATAGGTCAGCGAGCTCTCAACTAACATAGTTTTTATTGTTTTGATTACATCCAGCATCTTATGTAATATTCAATAGCATTCCAAATAAGACAGAAATATCAGGTTAAACACTTCATAACATGTTTCCTGGAAATTTAAGTACATCACATCCACTCTAAAGTGGTAAATACACCTCTTCTATAGTGGCAGTAATATCTCTGAAGAATTTCAGCAGTTTTGTTAGGCACAGTCTCTCCTACATTTTCACCCAGTCAAACTGTACTTATCAGCAGAGGAGTACAAAATAGCATTAAACTAAACAGCAGCAGCTCCCTCCTGTTTGCATGTCAGAAATCTGAGAGAAAGGATGTTTAAATGCAGTGGTAATTTAAAACATCCTTTACTAACAGCCTAATCCTTACCTTGCTAACACTAGGAAGAGCCTTCCAAGGTATTTTGTCTTCTCATATGTTACCCTTGCATTGAAATTAATCTGTGACCTTATATTAAATTCTTTGACTTTTTAATGTGTGGAGGTTTACGTTCTGGTGGCTTTTGTTTGGGTTTGTTTGTTTCTTTGCTTGCTTGCTTTTTGGTGTTTCGGTTTTGTTTTGTTTTTCCTGTCTTCTAAGTAGCAAAGACAACATTTTAGCCACATTAAATAATAACAGACTATAGCCCATACAGTTTTTAAGTAACAACATCTTCTAATTAGTTTAAAAAAGAAGAGAGAGAAGCATGATGGATGTAGTCAAATCTAGATAATGGTTTGAGACACCATACTGTTAAATACTGCCTTCAGAATTAAGAAAATAACAATCATGTACATTCCCATCACCATATGAATCAGTAATTGTCCTAATCCTACCTAGGGTCCAGTTCTCTGAGGAACTGATAACTGCCTAAGAACTGTTTGTGTTAAATGTATCTGAAAGAAAAAAACACTTTGAATCACATCTTCATTATTTTTTTCTATATGGTGAAATCATACTTAATCCATGGTCTGTATAAAATAAATGGTAGATATTTTTACCTTTCTACAGAAATTGGGGAAACATCATTATATTTCCAACTGATTTTCAGGAGACACGCTAAAGCTTTTCTTCTTCCTCCCCTCCTTCCTCCAGAGGGACAGGCCTGAGTAAAATATAATTTAGCATGTGGGAGTTATGGACTCTTGTAAATGTAATTATTTGGGGAGAAGGTATTGGATGGTCGGGGTTTTGGAGCCTGAACAGAAGCCAGGAAAGGAAATAAGAAATGCCAGAAAAAGCGGCATAGGAAATAGACAGAAATTCTATTAAATACTCAAACCTGAAGAGAAAATAAGCATGAGGAATACAGAGTTGGAACAGAGTAGAAAAATACTTTCTTGCATATATTTCTCACAACTAAAACTCCAGTAGATTTCATGGGTTTGGATCCTGCTTCCAAGAATGGAAAATAAGAATGACAATTAAGAAGTTTTTGGAAAAAAAGTATCTAATAAGGAAGAAATAACCTCTCAATAAATGTTAACATTTAGGGACAGAATATATTATTTAAAAAGGAATAGTTCATTCAGCTGAAACTCAGTATATACAATGTACAAAAATTTTTTGCAAAGGAAAACACACAGAAGATTTTACTAGTCTGAGCAAGCATATAACATCTGTATTTTAGTTAAATACTAGTTTAATATTAATAAAACTTGAATTGTGAATAAACATGAATTTTTAAAATCATAAAATGGAATAAAAATAACTTGAAAACTCCTGCCTACACAGTGCTGTCAGGAATTAATGTTAATAAAAAAACAAAACAAACAAAAACCAAAACCCACAAAAACCACGCACCAAAAAACCCACCACCAAACACAACAACCAAAACCTCAAAACCCCAAACAAAAAAAGAAAGCTGCTTCATCTGTTATTTTCTCTTCAAGTATGTTCTGCTGTGAGAATACATCACAACAGGCAGCCCTGAATTGGTCGTTCTACCTATATATGTCCCCATCCAGGACATATTCCAAATAAGGGAGCAATCTGTCTGATCTGCCTCCAAAGCTCATTATGCTTCTTTTGATCTCTACAGAGAATATTTTATCCAAGCAGCGTTTTTCTCTTTCTTTTTGACATTTAGTCCCTTCTTATCTGCTCCTTGGCTTTCCCTGATTTTACCTGTGTTTTACTCTTTGGGACTTGTAACTCCAGTCACAGAAAAGAAACAATTTTCTTTTCTTCCGTTTATTCTTCAGCCCAAATCATACCATCTGTCAAGACAGTGTAAATTAGTAGCACCATGGAAAAGAAAAGCTTTTGATATTTTTGTGTGCTGGGACATTACAGGATTACTGATGATGACTGTGACTGATGACAGAGGCTGAGATTGTTTTCAAAAATGTCCTGATAAAAGTTGTCTGAATGCGATTTACTGGTGAGGAGGAAAATAAAAAAACACTAATTTTCCTATCACTCCTGACATTAATGAAAGGAAAGAAACATAGTTGCCCAACTAATGTTCATTTTGATAAACATATTTGACTAAAATCTACTTTTGTTAAAGAAACAGCTTCTCCATTAAACGTATATATTTCTGACCAGGTCTCTGTTTTTACTATCCCTTGTGTCTTAGGAACTCAGATCTGTGTATTTGCAGAAATTAAGAGGGGATGGTTCCCATTCTTATTAACAGATTCACTTATCAGTGTCATAATGGACTTGAAGCAACATTTCATACGTTTTAATTTACATGTTGATTTGAAACTGCAAGGAAAATGGAAGAGGAGACCATCACCACAATATGGGAACCATCTTTCTTTAGGAAACTGGAATCGATAAAGGTTCTGTGTTTTTAATCAATAATATGTCTTACTGCTGCAGGACATTTTTAAAATATTCTGTTGCATGCAAAGCTATAGTTGCATTTGGACACTCTTCATTGACTACTTAAAAAAGCTTCAATCAGGAAGGCAAGCTAGATGCTGACCTCTTAAATCCCTGGTCATCTGCTTGCTGCTGCATGCAGGCTGCTGTGGAAGCCAAAATTTGAATCTGCTGTTTGTTTTCTGTGGCCACTTCCCATGCCTACAGCAAATGAATTCTCTACAACAAATAAGTTTTGGGTTCGGAGGTGGTGGTGACAGATGGTACTTTCCATCCGTAACACCAACATTTGTACCTAACACCTCATTTCCAAGGTCACTACAAATCTGGACATTTTCAAAATATTTCAAGATTTTTAGAACTTTACCGAAGCAAAAAACGTATGCAAGTAAACAAAACTATTTTTTTTATAGTGACATAGCAGAGTTTACACAGCAAATTGAAAAAAAGATACACATATTCTTTTAAATAACTGGGCAGAAGTAGGATAATAATAGGAAATACTCCAGGAGACAAGGCTTGTACACAGCAAAAGACAATGTTAGTGCAATCATTAACTCTGAGAAAATCATACAGTGAAATAATAATTAATAGTAATAATAATATAGCTTATATTAATTTTCAGCAAAAGGATTTTCTTACTTTCAAAGTTATCTCTTTTCCAGGGCACTTTACTGCAAGAGCACATTGCAAAGAATCATACCATCACGACTAGCAAATGATGTGTGGAAGTTTTATCAACAGTTTAATTAAAATAATGGGGAATGTAATTCTGATGACTTGTAAAAGTGAGGATGTTTCAGGACTACAGTTCTCAGGCAGAAAAGTGGGAGACCTCAGTGGAAGGCAGAGAATTAATTTAAACCAAAATGTATAGCGTGCCTAATTGGATCATAAAGCATCAGTTTTCATGATACAGTGAAAAAAACAAACAACCAGTTGCTTTCCTGAGTGCTAATTCCACTTCTCTTGTTTCTCAGGCATTCTCGACACTGAGAAATTAGATTAACCAATTTCATCACTGACCATACATTTGGGGAAAAAAAAAAATTGCTGTACACAATTCTGTCGTCCACTGAATTTATCCAGCATTCTTCTCTATGTTGACACATACATAATATTTAGTGTCTCCTCGTTCACCCAAACATGACTTCTGGGAGTGAAACCATTAACTACTCAGATTTATCATTAACTTAGTTTTTTTCTATTCCTTAGAGAGAAACTTGTTTTAGATTCTTGTCTTCTGACAAATCTATTAAAAAAAGATATTTTTAACCATACATTTGGGGAACTGAACCTTTATAAAAAGATTTATTTTTTTTTAAGTTGCAGTATATCAGAGGCTTTAAAACTATTTGCTTAAGTTTCAAATAGCAAACTTAATCTTTGCAAAGATGCTGAGTTTTGTGAAACTCTGTGCCATTGTTTAATTTTTTTTGCTGAGGAGTAATTTTAAAGGTCAGCTTTTTACTAGCATGTGCAGTGGGAGACAGTATAAGAAGATTTCTGGTTAATATAAATTAAAAGTAGTATTAGCTGCAGGTTTGTAAATCCTCTGAGCCAGTTACATTCCTATATAAGCATCTCTTTTGACCATTTAAAATGTGATAGTATGAAAAAAAATTTACATTTCTTTGCTATGTTAACAGTAGAGGACTAAATTCTATTAACTGCTGCGTTTAAAATGAGATATTCAAGCTCACAAACCTCTAAGGACAAATATATTTGTTGTGAATTAATGGTATCACTCATGTATTGAATATAATTATGTCTGAGCTGTTTATATATATTTTTTTTGTCTGATGCTATTGTACACAAGTCCATAAGGACTTAGACTTCTAGTACCTCCACTTTCATAAAAAATTAGTCAGACAATATAGCAGCAAATATCTATTGAGCATCCAGGATGGAGAGAGTCCTGCATGCGTTTTTGTCCTCATTACCAGAAACTCATTTTGAGAAACAAGAACAAAGGCAGAAACACTTAAGCCTTTGCCCTTTATCCTCTTAGATAATGATATCAGGGTAACATTCAACTTTATGCTTCATAAGCAGGCTGAATTCTGTTTCTGCATTTGGGGAGATGTTAAAGAGCCTGTAGAGGTGCAATTTTAACTAGCATAACTGTTCTACTGATGATGCAAAAAGGGCCTTCAAAAGAAAGATGTGCCATTGCAAGAAAATTTGTCACAGGAAACAGATGTACAATTATCAAATTGTACAGGCACCAGTAGACTTATAATATTTTTTTTAAATAATATGTTGAACATAACAAACACTTATCATGGAAAAAACACTTTCTGCAGGAGGTACTCAGAGCAGGATTAACTTTAAAGTCAGATTAGTTTTGTGTTCAGCTGAAGTAGAACTCAGAAGATGCTCTTCATATAACAAATTAGTGTCTGAAAATGTTTCTTGTAAGAATAACCTTTTCACCTACAGTTAGAAGAAGCCAATCCATTTTCATGATGATGTGATTTCTTGTCATTCTTTTGGTTCCATACAGGAAACTCCAAGACTCATTAGAAAATGCATGTTCTCCGACAGCTTTTTAAGCGGTCAAAAGGAAACCAGCGAGTTCATGCATATATTGTTCTGCTGATAGTTCAGAGAATTTACAGATCCAATTATTTATGGACCACTTTTTGTGGAGCAACCATTGTAGGGTAAAGGTTCTTTACATGAGAAACTTACCCACTGGGAAACTACAAGTAATACAAATTAGGACATGTAAATATATAAATAACTGGTACTAGACGGAAAATCAATATGCTATCATAGAATCATTAAGGTTGGAAAAGACCTCAAGGATCATCAAGTCCAACCATCAACCCAACACCACCTAACCCACAAACCGTGTCCCTAAGCACCACATCTGCATGTTTCTCGAACACCTCCAGGGATGGTGACCACTTCCCCGGGCAGCCTGTTCCAATGCCTGATCACTATTTCAGTGAAGAAGTTTTTTCTAATACCCAGCCTAAACCTCCCCTGGTGCAACTTGAGGCCATTACCTCTTGTCCTATCATTTGTTACTTTAAAGAAGAGGCCAGCGCCCACGGCACTACACCCTCCTTTTAGGTAGTTCTAGAGAGTGATAAGGTCTCCCCTCAGCCTCCTCTTCTCTAGACTAAACAGCCCCAGCTCCCTCAGTTGCTCCTCGTTAATACCTGTGCTCCAGACCCTTCCCCAGCTTCGTTGCCCTGCCCTGTACCTGCTTCAGCACCTCAGTGTCCTTCTTGTGGTGAGCGGCCCAAAACTGAACACAGGATTCAAGGTGCGGCCTCACCAGTGCCGAGCACAGGGGCACAATCACTTCCCCAGTCCTGCTGGCCACACTATTGCTGATACAGGCCAGGATGTCATTGGCCTTCTTGGCCACCTGGGCACACTGCTGGCTCATGTTCAGCCGGCTGTCGACCAGCACCCCCAGGTCCCTCTCTGCTGGGCAATATATATCAATACCCTATTCATTTCTTCTCCATATTTACTATTAGACTTTCTTATTTTTTATTTCTAATGAGTATTAGATACAGTCCCAAAGCTGAAGCTGTAAACTTCATTATATATTACCAGATTTCAGAATTATTTCTACTATTTTATAAAAATACTTACTACTCTATTACTAACTATATTTATTGAAAACACAAAACAGAGTAGCATAGAAATATTTCAAAGAAACAAAGTTTTCAAGACATAAATATATATATATTTTTTTTTACACACACAGATTACATATATAGCAAATGAGATTGTAACGGCAACTTTTTTCCTAGTTACCTGAAGGGCCATCCCAGTGCAGCAACAAAAATATCCAAACACTTTTACTGTAAAATAACAACTAAAAAAAGGTTGATAATCCTTTGACTCTGCCAGAATTCTCCAACAACAGTACCTTTGGGAGGAACTTTTAAAACCATTTAGCCCCCAACCTCCCACATTTGGATCAAATTAGCTTTTTTCACTTGTCCTCCCTGCCCTGGAGATTATAATAGTCTTTCATGGAAAACCTGACAAGGTTCCACCATATGGTAATGCTGCAATTTTCATCCAGATTCTGTTATTACTGTGGATTGAACAATTCTATTGAAGCAGTTAGCACTTAATTTGGGGAAAAAGAAAAAAAAAAAAGGCAGGCCTTTGGGTGTGGATATATACATTAAATCATCTGAAAGGTGTTAAAACCAATTTAGTGGCAGCAATGACGGAGCATTTCTGCAATATTGTACACCCAGATAACAAGTAACTTGGTCTTAAAACAGAATTTCTAAAGAATGTCTGAATACATTTTAGCTAAACTTTTTCATGCCTCAAGTTGTTTTGGATCTAGCACCAAGTATACACTTGGCATTTACTGACCCAAAAATGAGCTGTAAAGCAAGTTGAAGAATTCTGCCCTGAAGTAACTAGGCAGTGCTTCAGCACTCTTTTTTAAAGATCTCCACACAAAAATATTAGCCAGAAAATATACCAATTGGATAGATATATAGTGTAATTATAATTCTATAAAATAATTAGACTGAAAAGAATCTTAATCAAATGTGTATGTTTAAGAGATTAAAACTCACTTAGAAATTATCTGTTAATCAGAGGTAATATTTTCTAAGATTCAGATGTTTTAAACTGGGAAGGGTATCACTGCATATGCAGGAAGGAAGATCAATATGAACTGAGCTCAGTACCAGAGGAACACCTTTTGTCATCTAACCCCTCATATTTAACTATATTACAGTAAATTTGGCAAGCACATGAAGATAATTTTATCACCCTGTTTCTGAGAGACAAAACTTCGATTGGATCTCATTCCCTGTCAGTGTGACCGTCAGGGTGACTAGTTACTAAATTGCTAGCTATGACTATTTCCTCTCATTCTTTTATTTATTTATTTATTTAATAACTCCTTTTTGGCCTAAGGCCAAAAGCCTTGACGTAAAGGCAAACAATTTAAAGTGCCCACCAGTAGGGCCTACAAAGTCTATTATCACCAATACAGCTCTGACTGTATAAATTTTCTGCTTGTCCTTTGAGGAAGGAACAAACTTTTTTGCCTTTTGCATGTGAAAAACATGGTAAAATGTAGTCTTGATTGGTGAATGGGGTAGGTATTGGAAAAGAGGTCTCCATCTGTCTGAATTATTGTTTCCAATTGTATGGCATTCACACTCCTCTTTTGTCTCCTCACAGTGCAAGCCACCTTCTCTAACCCAACACCTTTTTGAAACTAAACCCATGCTTATTACCTTGTTTCCATAAAATTTCAGGACTGTGAACAGGTCTGGGAAATTCAGAGACAAAATTTAAGAGTTTGGATGGATTTACCATCCTGGCTTACTACTGACTTGTGCTGTAGTTGCTCCCACCTGCTTTAATGGAGAACAGAGTCTGATTGTGAAGGTAAGGTAACTCATACCTAACGAGTTCCAGCAGTCCCAACAACACTTTCAGTGATTATTTGGTCAATGTCAAAATGTAGATAGATCACCTGTATATGCATCACCAGTGCAGTAACAGACAGCAACGTGGTAAGTACAGTAAACCAGGCTCACTCAATGTATTAAGGGTTTTGTAGACATTATAATGTTCATATTTAGATGAGTTCTGTATTTTGATGGAAAGTCCCTGTGCGTTTGAGGAAAAATACAAATACTCCAAAGAAAACTGAAATAGCAGGAAATAAAAGTTGATACCACTGTAAGAACAATGGAAGCTTCGAGAGGTAGAATAGAGTAGTTTTTTTAATAGCCTTAAAAATTAATTATATAGTCTACTTTTAATGCACCGGGAAAGTGGGAGTCAGCATCTGACCTATACTGTGTTCTAGACAGTACCAAGACTTGCAACAGGATAATTAAATTTCTTTCTCATGAGGTCAAACAGTAGGAATCTTTATGAGTGTAATAAAAAACATTTTAGGAGAAGGATCAAACAAAAAGCTAGTAGTGAATCCCCAGTTCAGGAGGCTTCCTTGAAATTGTGACTTGAGAGATGTAAGACCTCCTTTGGGAAGAAAACAGAGAAGTCTTCAGAATAACCAATTATATACCTTGTTATCCCAAGCCCATCATTCATGTGCTATCTTCCACATAGGCTAGGGAAATTGTGAAGAACCTGGTGCTAGTGATTGATTAGTGGTGGAGTAGCTGTTACTTTTACAGAAATACCTGACTATAATGTTTATGAGTAGATTAATCATTTGAAGGATGATACTGAAGATAAGAAACAAGACTTAAGGACTTAGTTACAAACAACTCTAAGTAACTGGCTTTAAGCCAATGAGTAGTAAACTCTTCATCTGAGTATGGATAAATATTTTTCTTCATAAAGCCCTCTAAAAAGTATTTGATTTGAGTAGATCTTTTTGTTCTTGGCCTGTGTTATGATTTCTTTAATGGAACAATCTATGATTTTTTGCCTTTTACCTCTGTTTGGCATCTCCCTATGGTGCAGGGAGCTAGAGCAATTTTGCAAGTATTTTTTTCTGATAAGGAATCTGCATGCATCCTAATCATCTTGCCACCTATTTACTTATTTATTTTCATTAAAGGTCTGACACCTCTTTTTCTAATTAAAGAAAAAAAAAGCCCTGTCAGAAAACACAGAAGTGTTTCAGCATTCAGAAGTGTTTGATGTTTGTGGTAATAGCTTGATATTTTTGTGTCCTTCAATTAGCTAATGACCTGAATATTTTCTTACATGGAAGAGAGAGAACCAGAAGGCGATAGGCAGTGTGTGAATCTCCATGTTTCTTTCTCAAATCACAGCTTTATAAGTATGTCTCTTCTTTTTTTCCATGAAATACATACTTGAGTAGAATTGTGAGGTGCCCAATTTCAAACTGAGGGGAAAAAAAAATACAGTAGTTAAGTATAATTTATACCACAAAGTTGAGGATATGACTGAATTGCAGTACTTACCCTGAAGTCTTTGGGGAAAAAATAAGTTTTCATTCGTTATGACTTGGGCTTTATGTCAGTGTTCCTGAAGACGTTAATAGTGCGCTATGCCAGCAAAGTACTGCTAAGGTATTATTGAGGAATCAATGCATGATTCTCAAAAGCTTTCTAGTCCTAACACAAGGAATACTAAAGATATTTCTTTAAAAGTAGTCAAAATAAAAACTACAAATTTAAGCTAACAATATCTATGCAAATTAAAAAATGTTGGCCATTTTGGAGCTGTTTCTAATATNCCTTGAAATTGTGACTTGAGAGATGTAAGACCTCCTTTGGGAAGAAAACAGAGAAGTCTTCAGAATAACCAATTATATACCTTGTTATCCCAAGCCCATCATTCATGTGCTATCTTCCACATAGGCTAGGGAAATTGTGAAGAACCTGGTGCTAGTGATTGATTAGTGGTGGAGTAGCTGTTACTTTTACAGAAATACCTGACTATAATGTTTATGAGTAGATTAATCATTTGAAGGATGATACTGAAGATAAGAAACAAGACTTAAGGACTTAGTTACAAACAACTCTAAGTAACTGGCTTTAAGCCAATGAGTAGTAAACTCTTCATCTGAGTATGGATAAATATTTTTCTTCATAAAGCCCTCTAAAAAGTATTTGATTTGAGTAGATCTTTTTGTTCTTGGCCTGTGTTATGATTTCTTTAATGGAACAATCTATGATTTTTTGCCTTTTACCTCTGTTTGGCATCTCCCTATGGTGCAGGGAGCTAGAGAAATTTTGCAAGTATTTTTTTCTGACAAGGAATCTGCATGCATCCTAATCATCTTGCCACCTATTTACTTATTTATTTTCATTAAAGGTCTGACACCACTTTTTCTAATTAAAGAAAAAAAAGCCCTGTCAGAAAACACAGAAGTGTTTCAGCATTCAGAAGTGTTTGATGTTTGTGCTAATAGCTTGATATTTTTGTGTCCTTCAATTAGCTAATGACCTGAATATTTTCATACATGGAGGAGAGAGAACCAGAAGGCGATAGGCAGTGTGTGGATCTCCATGTTTCTTTCTCAAATCACAGCTTTATAAGTATGTCTCTTCTTTTTTTCCATGAAATACATACTTGAGTAGAATTGTGAGGTGCCCAATTTCAAACTGAGGGGAAAAAAAAATACAGTAGTTAAGTATAATTTATACCACAAAGTTGAGGATATGACTGAATTGCAGTACTTACCCTGAAGTCTTTGGGGAAAAAATAAGTTTTCATTCGTTATGACTTGGGCTTTATGTCAGTGTTCCTGAAGACGTTAATAGTGCGCTATGCCAGCAAAGTACTGCTAAGGTATTATTGAGGAATCAATGCATGATTCTCAAAAGCTTTCTAGTCCTAACACAAGGAATACTAAAGATATTTCTTTAAAAGTAGTCAAAATAAAAACTACAAATTTAAGCTAACAATATCTATGCAAATTAAAAAATGTTGGCCATTTTGGAGCTGTTTCTAATATGTAGGTGTTCCCCCTTGGTTCTTACAAAGTATATTCTCATTTTTGTTTTACCCAAGGATCCAAACATAAGTCCACTAAAGTCTGTTAAAAGATTTCTATGAATTGAAGAATAATATTGTACTATAGGAAGATTGTTATGGTGTAGAAATATTATTTAAATTTTATTTACAGAAATATACATATTTTTTAAATGTCTGCAGGATTAACAAGATCAACAAGTCTGCTCCTAAAAGGCAGACTGGCCACTTCTACTCTGAACGAGTAGAATAATTGTCACTATGGCTTTGTGAGTTCTTCACATATTTAATTACTATATAGAATCCATTTCTGGGAAATTTTGCATTGATTTAAGGTTTCATGATGCATTTAAGAAAGGAATTACTCTTTCAAACATGTTATATACAGTACACAAAGAAAGTATGATACTTCATGTAGAATCATTCATTACAAGTCAATGAAACAAAACGTCACACAGGAAAACATTACAATCTTGTTCAAAATGTTTCCAAAATGTTTTGCATAGAAGGAAATGGAAAGTAGGACTATTTCAAAGCTTAGACTGCATTGAGGGTTAGATTTCAGTACGGTCATATGTTAGAAAAAATATGAAACCAAAAAGATAAAATCTAGAGGCATGTGCCGACTTAAGAGGGTGAAGGAAAATGGCAGTTGGAACCAAAGGCACCTAAACTAATTATGTAAATCACCTTTTTTTTTTCCACCAGGAAGTAATACTACCAAGCAGAACTGGAGTTACAACAGACTGAAAACTGAATACAAGTTACTCAACACTGTTGAATCAAAGCTTACTTTGAGAGAAAAGAACAAACCCTAACTCACAGGAAGGAGAAAGTGGTTCTTCCCTTCTTAGCATTGATGAAACCTCAGTTGGAAGAAAGTCTTTGGGTTTTGTTAACACTTTTTAAAATGTGAAGCATATGAGCCTTTATGAAGCAGACAAATTGAGACTGTCGTAAGAAAATCAGCCAAGCAATAGAAGTTAAAGAAATTAGTTCAGCTTGTGGTAAAGGAGCCTAGAAGTTCTTTGTTGTAAGGGTTCCAGCTGTGTCTTCCCCAGAGCTACCTGAGCAGCGTAACAGCTCTCAGCATCCTTGGCTCCAGGATGAAACATGTCAGGAATAAAAGAAACCTCCGAAACTGTCTCAGAGCAGCAAAAACTAGAATGTAAAGGAAATGTTTTGAGATGAATGATCTGGGACTTTATGGGGAAACTTTGTTTTGTATGAAAGTTTCTGATCAGCCTGAATTGCAGGTAAAATCTTGGGCTAATATTTGTGAGCAGAGCAGACTTTGCCTCAGTCTTTGTTGTTTTGTTTTCTTTTTGATTCTGTCATAAAAAGCCGAACTGGTAGAAATATATTCCCTCTGCTTCTCGCAGACAAAAGCACCTGGTTGTTAGAAGCTTTGAAAACATGGTCCAATACTGACTTCAATTACAAATTATCTGAAAAAAAATGTCAATATAAATGAATATTCATTATTTACTGCTACAGACAGAAAGCACAGACTTTTAATTTTAACAAGAGTCTATCAAATACATGCACTGTTGAAGGTCCAGTGGGTGCATCTCCACAAGAGGTGTTTCCGTAAAACTAAAAGAAGTTATTTTTTTTGTCCACCAGTATTAAGACTGTATGAACAGACATGGGAGTGAGGGGAATTTACTGGAAGCAGTACTGTGGATTAAGACATAAGCCATGACAATTAAATTTGGTATTTCCACTAAGCTTTCATGTTATGCCTCAGACCTAGCACTTCAAAAAGGTTAAGGCAACCCAGAAGAGTCAAATATAATCAAATTTTATTATTGCCTCCCAGTATTAAAAAAGAATCAGAACATCACTTCACAATTCCAAATGTTTTTGTTAAAAGCAGGTCTGCATTATCTACTCAGAGATATATATCAGTCACAATTTTAACTATTTCCTGTGTTTCATTCAAAATTTCTTTCAGTGAAGCTGGATTAATCTAGTTCTTGATAGAGAGGAGCAGCACCTTAACACTGGTGACATAGTCACATACAAATGATGAAAACTGTCCCAAATAAATTCATAGTTCTCATATTTCTCTGCCTCTGAATTCTGGGTGCGTTAAATACAGTAAGGACAAATTCACACATTACTTAAGGTGGATGCTTTAACAAATAATTCTAAGAAAAATTTTGTAACTTTAGGAAATATTTTTCTTGCATGTCATTTTGGTTAAATTGTTACTCTGGAGCTGCAGGTAGCACTATAAACCAGCCTCATCTCTTATGGACAGGATGTGCCTTTTATAGTCCATGACACACAGCTCTTTGTCTGAATCCCTGCCATGCATTTAGTAACGTCTCAAATGGGCTATTTAGAAAATTTACCTGCAGAAACTCTGTGCTCAAGTGCTTTACTTCAATATAAAGGAAAGAACAGTTTATTTTTACTAAGTGTTTACAATGAAATGTCAGTTATAATAAGCTTATTCTTCTCTTGGGGGTTCATACGGAGTCTGCCAGTCTCCCCTATCCGTATGTAAAAATGCAGTCCATTTTTCAGCTCACATTAATATTAATGGGGAGAGATGGCAATCGCAGTATATTCTCCTGTGCATCTGCCAAAGATTGTTGAGGATGTACTAGAGTCCAAACTTCCCAAAACATATATACTTGGTGCTAAAGATAGCATTTACTGAACCAGGACTAGTTACAGTCATGCATCAGTTGCATCAGTTGGTGAGCAATATTGTTGACCTGGGTTTGTACTACTGAATATTGCTCACTGTATGCTTACTTTTGTACTGACTTGGAAATATGGGGTCAGGGAAATACTGTAAATTGTTTCAATGGAACAGTCACAAATCTATTTGGGTCAGTTTGTGTAAGAGCATGTGTATGAAGAGGAGCTCTTTGGAGATGTATTTCAGCAGCTAACTGGTAGAGGAGTGGCACATCATTTTAAAGGGATCAAAATTAGTCTTGCCTTCTTTTTGAGTCCAAGACAGCTCTGATAACTTGGGACTCTCATACAGGGAAATTTATAGTTTCCAACATCATAGATCTAAAAGGCTATCTCAAATGCAAGTGTGAACCTTTTGCAATTGGTTCATATTTAGTGTTTTCTCATCCTAACAGCTGTTAATAGTCTTCAAATCCTGTTAGTTGAATGGCTTTTTTAGGCTGCTGAACATTCTGCAGGATTAGGCTTATTGTTTTTTGATGAGGAGCAGTACTCAGGCATGTCTATTGTCCCATCATATTCTTTTATGCACTAAAAGCCATCTGTCCTAGTTCTTGATCTTTGTCTGAATGTGAGACAGGGCAAACATAGTTCTGCCTTTTGACAATAGCTCTCTGCAAGATGATCACTAAAATGTTTTAAACCTTTTAGGTATTAATATTAAGTGGATTTACATTGAAAAGGTCTGTCTAATGGATCAGCTTATTGTATTCGCTGACAAAGTCATCTGCATGAAGAAAATGCTGTTAGCTGTACAGCATTCTAACTCTTCTCTGAACAGGAGCCCTTCTTAACAATCTCTTATTCTCTTGATGTTGATTATAAATTATGAGTATTCTGACCTCTGCTGCACATTAGCACTAAGAACTTTCTAATGGTTAGCTAATAATTATGCTACTTCTTTATTTGCCTTTTATTCTTAGTTAAAAGTTAACATTATTTCAGATCTAATTCCCAAGGTAATCTATAAAGACTTTTGTGTGGGAAAATTAATTTAGGGGAAAAAAGAAAGGAAATTACATATTTCTAGTATGTGTCTTTCTCCTTCTAAACACTCTCATCTCCATTAAAGTCTCTTTTGATCTGTATTATCTAACTGATTTTATAATATCTCATTTATCTCTAATTTTCATTGACTCAAAAAGAACTAAAAATAAAAGATATTACAATAGCTTGTTATAACCTGTCTTGTACTGTCTGATTTCTAGAAACCAGTAAGCTGCAGCTGAGATCAGGTTCCTCTATTGGCAGGTCTGTCTCAAAGCCCATAAAGTCAATGAAAGCTTTTTCCCCATCAGAGGTGATACCAGGATTTCAACAGGCTGCAGGTGTCAAGAGTTTGAGATGTTCCTGTACCCACTCACAATGACCTGTAATAAAGTCAATTTTCCACATCCTATATAGTCATGACCCTGTATTCAAACAGGCTGCTACTTTAATTTTGCTCTCTTCTGATGCTATATCTTTCTCTGAAGTCTCAACCACTGTTCCTACACTCAGGAAGAGCAATATTATAGAGATAGATATATATATAAAATAATCCTTGGGTACAGACATTATCAAAACTGAAAAAGTGTTGGATATAAAGAACTGGACATGCTTCAGACTGGATAATTAAAGTGTCTTTACCAGAACACTACTCGACTCAGCAGAACTGACCTCGTTACTCCATTAAGCTGCTAGTAAATTACTTTCCTGGTAAATTACTTTTAAAATTAAACCAGAACCACTGCTTACTCAGAACAGTTTTTGTGCATTGAAGTGGGCTGGTGAAAGGATCTGAATTGAAGAGAAAAAAAGTTTCTGTTCAGTATATGTTACAAGGTGGAGGAACACCTGGGCTGCATCAAAAGAAGCATTAGCAGCAGGTTGAAGGAGGTGATTCTCCCCCTCTACTCTGCTCTCATGAGACCCCTCCCAGAGTACTGTGTTCAGATGTGGGGCCCCCAACATAAAAAAGACATGGACCTGTTGGAGAGAGTCCAGAGGAGAGCCACAGAATTGGTCAGAGGGCTGGAGCACCTCCCCTATGAGGACAGGCTGAGAGAGTTGGGGTTGTTCAGCCTGGAGAAGAGAAGGTTGCGAGGAGACTTAATAGCTGCCTTCCAGTACCTGAAGGGGGCTACAGGAGAGATGGGGAGGCACTCTGCATCAGGGAGTGTAGGGATAGGACAAGGGGTAATGGGTATAAGCTGAAAGAGGGTAGATTTAGACTAGACATTATGAAGAAACTTTTCACTGTGAGGGTGGTGAGACACCGGAACAGGTTGCCCAGGGAAGCTGTGGATGCCACATAGTGTCCTTTGCCTCCCTCTTCCCAATGGCAACATTTGTCTTTTAGAACTTGAAAATATTTATTACTCAAACAGTTTAACATAAGCAAAGGTCATTCTTGAGACTGCTAAAAAACTCAATGATTCTGTGACTCTGTGAAAAATGGCAAGGTATCACTCCTAGTTCCTAAATCATACTTCTATTTTGCCATCCCAAGACTTGTTCTTCTTATCTTTGTATACATCTACTGGAGGTGTTCAAGGCCAGGCTGGATGAGGCTTTGAGCAACCTGGGCTAGTGGGAGGTGTCCCTGCCCATGGCAGGGGGGGTGGAACTAGATCTCTAAGGTCCCTTCCAACCCAAACCATTCTATGATTCTTTGGTTCTATGATAGTTTCAGGGGTGCTGCTCAGTATAAGGGCAGAACAGACATTTTTAGGTCCACAATCTGCTAGACAGAGTTGATATGAACATCCTGACACCCTCCCTCTCTTCCTGTGTCCTAAATTTTGTGCAAATAACTTGAAGCCAGATCCTAAAAAAACCCAAACATATAATGAAAATTCATAAGCCTGAATGGGGGTCCTAGGTACCTCCATCAGATTTGATTACTGTTTTGAGAGACCTTCATTTTCAGCTGAGCTGTGAAGCTGAAAACCTACAGAAGTCTTCATGCACTGAAAATAACTGCATAAAACAGCCAGCAACTATTTGATGTAAAATGTGGAAACAATCTACAAGTGCATGTTTCACTTAAACTATGCAGGTTCCAGTTCCATAGAGTTAAAGAGTTTCAATGGTGAATACAAGAAGTCCACTCCAAATCACTTCATGATGTTGTCTCCTGACTGGGAAATTTGGAGATAGGTGTTTGAGTCTCCTTACGTAGAGTCAGGTATTGTTTCATATCTTGTGTTTGATATTTCCCACATCTTGGCTAAGCATGTTAAACTAATCTGTGCAAGAAAAGAAATATCAGTATCTGCACATTTTCTTAGTGCGTCTAGTCACAAAAAGTACCTCACTAGCAGTTCAGATCTTGTGCATACATAGAGAGGTGGGTGGACAGATGGTGACTAGGAATGTGCTACAATGAAATATTAATATTGTTGAAAGACATACAGTTTTCTTTTTTTCCCAAAAAATTTCAAGAAAATTTGTGAGCTAGAAAATCCATCTCCCATTCAGGTTTACAACCAGCCCTTGAAAAGACTGTTGAAAACCTTGTCATTTCTTCAAAATCTGTCTTTACTGGGAGAAATCCAGATCCTTTTGAAGAATTTTAATGAAATCTTCAGAGAGAAAATAGCACTTGAAAAAATAGCCCAAAACCTGCTGTTGATTACGTGTACTCCCAGCACAGAGGAAACTGGGAGAGATTCCACACCTAACACAAATTAAGCCAAAATCAACCAAAAATCTCTCATAATTCTGTGAGTCACTTTACTTCAAGAAGTGACTTGATCTTCTCTGCAGTGTGAACAGGAATCAATTCATATTTGAGACTAAGAAACTTTTCCCATTAAACTTTTGTCAAAGAGGACAGATCCTGACAAAGTTTCACTTTTGTCAGGTCAGCTTTTATTGACCCTCTGACCTTCTCTGTTAATTCCCACCTGAAAAAAAAAAAAAACCAAAAAACCAACCTAACATATTGTCCATCAGCTCCATTGACTGTAATTTCCAAGTAGCTTCACATGAACTCTTACAGTAATGAACAGTAATTAAAACATTCTCTTAACTCATCTTAGAATTTAATATTGAACTCAGGCAAGCAGCAAGGACTATTAGCTTTTATGAGTGCATAATGACAGAACAAAACCTCTAAATGTAAATGACCTCCAAGATCTGTTTTGATTCTCAGACATTAAGAAATAAATAACTAGTTCATTATATTATACAGGGAATTTATTTGGGCAAATAAACCAGGCTATGTTAACAAAAAGTAACAACCCAACTTCTATAAAATTTGGACTCACCTCTTATCCAATTTGTTGGTAACAAAATTTTAACATTCTAACTTCCCAACAGTAAAATATCTTATGTACACAGGAAACTCCGACTTATGATTCTCCCTTAACCTTCTGGTTAGTTCTCTTGGACTAATACCTTCTAGCTTTGAAATACACTACACAGAATTTAATTGTTCTAACATTAAAAAGAAATAGGTTATCTTAGGATAGATAAACTGTCCAAACTTTTGCCTTCTAACAATCAAGACACCAGAAGAGCCATTGTAATTCCCTTTTTAAGTCAAAGTCGTTGCAAATGTTATTTCATCTTAAAACGGGGAGAAAATTTTTTTTTAGTTTTTGTTGAGAATTTGTTTTGTGCTGTTGTAGCTCCCCAAGTCAGTGTAGTGGGTTGACCTTTTCTGGATACCAGGTGCCTGCCAAACTGCTCTATCACTGCCCCTCCTCAGCTGGACAGGGCTCCAGGCTCAACTTCACTCCTGATTTCTCTATCTCTTCCCCCCAAGCAGAGCTCGGAGACAGGGAAAGGGGGGTTGTGGTCAGTTCATCAGTTGTCTCTGCAGCTCCTTCCTCCTCATTCTCTTCCCCTGCTCCAGTGTGGGGTCCCCCTGATGGGAGACAGTCATTCATGAAATTCTCCAATGTGGGTCCTTTGCCACGGGCTGCAGTTCTTCATGATGGGTCTTTTCCACAGGGTGCAGTCCTTCAGGCACAGACTGCTCCTGCGTGGGTCTCCCATGGGATCACAAGTCCTGCCAGCAAACCTGCTCCAGCCTGGGCTCCTCTCTCCACAGGGTCACAAGTCATGCCAGGAGCCTGCTCCAGCATGGGCTCTCTATGGGGTCACAGCCTCCTTCAGGTTCATCTGCCTGCTCCACTGCGGACCTCCATGGGCTGGAAGGGGACAGCCTTCCTCACCATGACCTTCACCACAGACTGCAGGGCAATCTCTGCTCTGACACCTGGAGCACCACCTCTGCCTCTTTCTTCACTGACCTCGGTGTCTGTATAGTTGCTTCTCTCACATATTCTCACTCCTCTCTTCTGGCTGCTGTTGCCCAGTAGTTTTTTTCCCTTCTTAAATATGTTATCAGAGTGGTGCTACCACTGTCGCTGACTGGCCCAGTGACAGGTCCATCTAGGAGCCGGCTCGCATCAGCTCTATTGGACGCAGGGGAAATTTCTCGCAGCTTCTCACAGTGCAACCCCTCCACTACCAAAACCTTGACATGTAAACCCAGTACAATCAGCTTATCACACTGTCAGACAAGTGTGAGAGGCAAGAGGGAGTAGGTAGTGGAAGTGAAAGACTGATAGAAGTAGAGAGTGGAAAGTGATGCTCCCTGTTATTATTTAATGATAACTACTAATAATAAAGAGTTATTCTCTTTAAGTTATTTTAAATGCATTATATTCCAGTCACTCGTGTCTGATACATAACTACATCTATGTGCATAAAGTGTGTGAGAGAAGGAATCTTCGTTTAAAACATAATTTGTCAGTTGATGTGTGCTTGGACAGTATTGCTCTAGAAATACTTCTTTCAAAATGAAGTATAGCTTTTGTGTTTCATTTTCATTTCTTTCATTTTTCTTGCTTTCTTTTTAGAAAGCTCCAGTATGTCAGAAATTCCCAAATAGGGCTTTTTTACTTTGGTCTCTCTTTTGCTGGAACCAGGGCTATTTACCAGGGCTTCTCCTATATTTTGCATTATATTTGCTCACCCATTTCAGAGTGTAGCTGATTTTTTCTTGGACAAATTCATGAATGTTACAGTAATTAGTTTGCTCCTTGTAACCTTTCCAAGTGCAGCCAGTAACAATCATGTAATATCAGTTTCTCTGAAGTCCACTTCTTCTGTGACAAACCTTCTGCAAAGAACACATCTTCCATTGGCAACCCACATTTGCAAATGTACTTGGCTGTAATTACTGAAGCAACATAAAATGTCTAATAAAAAGAAATGATTGAATGAAGCATAATTATACCTAAACTAACTTGAAGACTTAGTTTGCTCACTAATTAATACATTGAAATTCACTTGTACTACATCTTCTTGGGGTTTTCTGGAAAATATCAAGTATCATCTTCTGAAATTGCGTGAAAAATGTTGTTTATTTCCTACACAGAAATGCAATTTGGCCCCCAAAGCATATTCACGGTCTCTGACCTCAGATGACTGCCCTGGACATGGATTTTTCCCATTAACTCTTTTACTGCAAATGGAAATATCATTCCCTTTCTGTTCAGGCTGTTAGTGCCAAGGGCTGTATTCTGGCTAGGGCTGCATGCAAGCAGCTACTAGTAAGTGGAAATTTACAACTATAATCCTGTTTTGTCACCCCTCAAACCACTGAAAGTAATCCAGCTAAGGAAACAGAAGAACTTTTGGGGAAGAGATAACAGGTGAAAAACGTGTATACGTGTGAGCTGAACAACATTCACATCTGTGGTCTAAATGTAATGAATCACGTACAGCTTCTTTTTAGGTCATTTTTTTTGGCAGAAAATTCATTTAATGCACAAACAAGAAAGAACTGAACTTGAGAAGGTGTTGCGAAACCTCACTCTCCACTAGGTTTTGTCAATGGTATGATTTACGACACAATTCCACAGTACCAAGATCAATAGTGATAATCCTGTACCTTTATATGGATTTTGTTTGTATTTGGCACAGTTAAAAACAGGTTATAAAAGACCTGAAATGCACAGCTTCTCATAGATCTTTAAGGAGCTGTCTTCTATCAACTAAAATCAGTATTGCCATTATACATGATGAGTAAATATTGACATTCATCTACTAGGCAATACTCTTCCATCCCTCTATGCAATCTGAGTATAGAGCACATGCCTCAGAGCAGGGCTCGACCTCACTGCTGCCTTGGCCAGATGTTGGTGTTCTGTGCCAGCATTCACACACAGGCTCTCTCAGAGACCTTTCACCTCTTTTAAGCTCCAGGGACTCTGTAGATGCAGGGATTCGTTCACATTGTAGTACTGGAGCTGTTCCACTGTGGAGGAGATGTTTTTCAAGTTTTCAGGTTCCAGATCTCCAGAAGCAGATGGGTACTTGACAGTGGTTAATCATGGCAGTGTGGCCTCAAAATTTTTCATGAATTCCTTCCTGCTAGTGGTACCTGGGATGTTGGTGTTTCCCTCAAGCCTTCCTGCTCTGCTGTGGCACCTTACATCTGTGTGTTTTGGATATTCAGTTTTTATTTTCTTCCAAGGTGTTGAAAATGCTTTCTAACTGTCAGTATGCAAGGACATGTAGATGCAGCTAGAATATTGTTTGCAAAGACTGGACTTTGCAATACCAGTGGCTGATTTTTATTCCATTCCTAATGTTATGCATAGAACAAGTAGGAGACTTGAACGTGTATTATGAATGTAAATTCTGAAATATGTGCAAATTACAGGTTTTTCTCTCTGATCTTGTACTTTCAAAACCCCCATTTCACTTTTGTCAGCAAAATGGCTATAGAAAAACTGGGAAGAATCAAATCCTTGGAACTGCATATTTTTTGTTCCACCTCTTTACAGTGGTGTTGAAAGAATTCTCAGAGGAATTTGTGAGTGATCTTAGAATACTCTAGGATCTGACTCAGTCCTAGGAGACAGGCTACATTTTGAAAATGTGAATAAGAATATACCTCCAATTGCCTTAGCCCAGTTGTTAGTATTCACAAAGTGGCAAAGGCAGCTTCAGGGCTTCGGACGAGGATGCATGGATCCCTCTCCCATATAACTCTGGCGGGTGGATTGGTGTCACCTCATCTGCTTGTACATCTTTTCCTCTTTCTCTCATTGTCCGGCATCTCTGCAGATCGTACAGGAGAGTACCTTTAATTCACATAGAGTCTTCCATATAGTGGGGCCCCAAAATACAGCTAATAATTTTACCTGTGGCTGTTATGCAAGTACCAGTTATAAGGACAATCTGGTAAGGAAACAAAATTAACTCAAAGACAATTGTTGCTTAAACAAAGAGAGAAAGAAAAAAATCTCTCTTTATGTCATCTTGGACTGTTGATTTTCTTTCTCCTCTCCAAAATAATAGTTTTAAGTAGTAGGCAGGAACTTCTTATAATTGAAGTTTGGTACTGAAAATAAGAGACATCAAGAGTGTCTGATGGCAGGGATCACTACAAAGAATTGCCCCTTCTTTGTCATTACAGATTGCCATTACTACAGCTGCCAATGTCTTAGCAGTAAGAATGGTTCACAAGTAAGAAACGGAGGCTCTTGGAAATCCTAAAGGTGTCTATCATATTTTCAACCATGACCCTGTTCCAGTAGTAAAATGTTAATAATGTTAGGAATAATTGAATCCTTGCCTTGTTACTTATGGACTCATTTGAGAGCTCATTATTTATTTGGCAAGTACTTAGCATAACAAATTAATCTAAAATGACACATGAGAATAAAGTAGGTAACTCAAAAGGAAAGCCAAAATCAAGATTAAAGAGGTAAGATCAAGCTTATTTATATTGAAAGCTAGTAAAATGTTTTGATAAATGGAAGAGTTTCAAATGGCTGTAGAAAATTAAAGAAAAGAGAGAAGACCACAGACAAAGGCAGAGTTAATTGCAGTTTGAGAGTTTATTCACGGGAGAATGGTCCAATGTCCAGGGAGTCTACAGAATACTTTTACATATGGCTATTTGTTTAGAAAAGCTACCTGAGAAGCTTTCTTTAACTGAACAGATGTCCTAGTTAGTGTTACAGTAACTTTTTCCTTTATTATGATTATTTTTGTTGAAGCATTGTAAAGGAGCCAGAACCTCATCTTTGATTATTCACCATGTGTTGTGCCAAGAGTTTCATAGAACAGATGAAGTGAGCATAGGTGTCTCAAGATAGATGTCTATGCAGAGTAAAAGACAGATATGCCTGTCCTTGGGGAAGGGAAGAGAGAGAAGAAGAAACAGATTTGAGTGCTTTGGTTTCATTAGCAGATGCAAAATTGGGTAAAGTTGCAGCCTGCGGTGGTTGCAGCTGCATGACTGGTGAATGAGGCAGATTCGGAGTATTTACTGCATAAGTAAATTTTATTGCTTCTTCTTTAAATTGCTTCTTCACTTTATATGGGTCAAAATTCAACAAAGCATTTAAGCATTTCAAACAGATGAATGCTTCTCTTGAATTAAAAGTTAAGCACCTACTTAAGAACTTTGCTAGTTCAAGACCTTAATCATAAAATGTCAAAAATAGGGCGCGGCAGCCATTTGTGTGAATCAGCAAGATTTACCTCTATGAATTCCTTAAACATTGGTGTGAAGTTTTCATACAAGGCCTTTGCCTTTACTATGAGATACAGTTCATTCAGGGAAGTGCAAAAGCATAACCTACTGCTCTGTAAGCCGTGTGGTACAGATCCACATGGAAATGAAGCAGAACTGGAGCTGCTTCTAAAAGTGTAAAACTAAGTAGCTATAGGAACGCATAGTAATTTAGGAGGATGATGATTAATTTAATTGCTGATTTTTGGATATTAAAAATATTCTATTTTTTGGCTGAAGCATCAGAGTTGGAGAGAAAAAATAAGGAAACTGTGTCAATTTAAAGTAAATAAATAGAATGCAAGACCATATAAACACACAATTAAAACTTGAAGAAGCCATTTTGAAGACCTCAGCTCAGATAATGATTTTTAATCAGCTCCAACTGGTTGTACTAGACATGCAGTATTGCATTAATAAAGAAAATTAGCAAAAAGGCACAGCTTTATATGATGACTCGCAGCAAACTCTCTCAGCAGAGCAGCTTTATAAAGCTAGTTTCCTGTGAAATGAAATTAATAATTTGCTACTGATGTTTTATTTTTAAATACAATATTCATCCAGAAGTAATTTTGGAAGGAATATTTTATTGTTTAGGAAGAAAGAAAGAAAAAAAAACCTCACATAGCACTCAGTCACATAGCTTCGAATAGACTTTAGGTTCACAGTAGCTGAAATGTTAAAATTGTGATGCTGGCATTCTAAAATGCAGAATTTCAGACTCCTGTTTCAAAGTTTAAGCTAGCCACTGTCAGAATCAATGACAAAGGAGTGAGAGTGGCATTCCTACCACACAGGTCAGTGTGAGATGGGGGCTTTGGAGACCATTTTGATTAGTTCCTCCATGACCAAGGATTTGAATCAGATTTGTTTAGAAGCATCTATGAAAGCTGTGAGTGTCTGTGTTATTGGAGGTTTTAACAGGAATAAATGGGAAATTTACAGTTTGTGACAGCAGTGAATAAGATGTATCTGCTAAGTGACAAATAATGCTTTCACATCAAAGTCATCCCAGTAGCTTTTTGGTGAGCTAGAATAGGAGACATTAGAATCAGGGACCTTCAAACTCTCCTTCTAAGGAGTGACACCATACTCAAGTGTCCTCCTTGAATGATAAATGTTAAGAGTTTTCACCTTACCCACATGTATAGACATGTATTCATGAGGTCTTTTGTTACAAGTTTTTTCAAATATTTTTTATTTACATACCAGAAACTTTCACAAAATGCTTACTGTCAGTTTTAATTAACCACGACCTCATTTTTTTCTAGCAAAGTGGTACTTTTCAAAACTTTGCTTTGGTGACTTAATGGATCTAATTTGCTAATTAATATTTTAGAGCTTATACATTAATTAATATTTAAGGCTTTTCTACACAAATTTATACCCATTTGAGAAAAAAAAATAGATTTTTTAGTGGTTTAGATTTTAGAAAATTAAGAGTTTGAAAAAACAACTGAAAATTTATATTTATCATTGGCAATCTGCAGTATGTAAAAGAAACTATATCATTTTCCTTTCTGTTGGTAACTTTTCCTTCTCCCTGAGTTGTTTATGGAATTCTGCCAAGTGATAGACACACAGAGAATGCCTCCTCTTGTACATCCAGCCAAAGCAAGCAAAGAAAGCGTTTCTTTTTTGCAATTTCCAAATACCATAATATATGTATATATTCTTTTGTGATAAAGGTTAATTTAGCGAGGGAGAGTGAAGCATGTACCATAAAGAACATTGCTCTATTTCCAGTGAATTGAGCTTTGCTTGTGGGTTCAGAGTAGTCCAGTGGAGAAAAAAGAAGTCTGTCATATTGGTCATAATACAAGAAGGTCTGAGGTTTTTGGATTTATTTTTTTTTTAAGCGTGCCTAGGAAAGATAAGGTGGCATAACTGAGACATACAGACACTTCCACAGGAGACCACTGCATTGACTTTAATGCCTTAAAATAAAACTCCAGTTGATATAAACCATGCTATACTGAATCTTGGGTAAATGTGAATTAGTACTTTAGGCAACTTAATGTTTCTTCTCTTTTCATGTGCATCATACACATGAGTTTACCCATTCTTCTTTATTTGCCAGTATATGACTGAATCTATATGAGGAGTATCTTTGATGGAACATAGTTAATGTATAGGTTATTGTCCAGTGGGAAGCAGGAAGAAATCTAATGAAAATCTTGACCCTATTCCAGACTAATGTGGGGCTGGAGTAAATGCATATATTCTGATATGGCTTTTAAAATACATTTTGTTTAGTCTGCAGTTCCTTTCCTTTATATCAGAGCCAAAAAATAAACTACCTCCATTGGAGATCTGTGAATTGTTTTCTGGGCTTGTTATTTTTCAAGACACCAACATCCATCATCTGTTCCAACTGTGAAAGGAAATGGACATGCTGCACGGTTTTCTGCTACTTGCTATGGCTTACATTATGCAATCTGAAAAGTTAATCATGCTTTCTGTTTGTTGCATGCAATCACTATATATCATACT
This sequence comes from Syrrhaptes paradoxus, assembly GCA_013400615.1. Lineage (NCBI taxonomy): Eukaryota > Metazoa > Chordata > Aves > Pterocliformes > Pteroclidae > Syrrhaptes > Syrrhaptes paradoxus. The sequence continues at coordinate 78,443 of VZTO01005971.1, read as the reverse complement.
ACAGGGATATTTGAAGCTACTGGGGTTGGAAGAACCTCTGCTTCATCATATTTCTATGAGTACTGTTTTCATAAGTTATATGGCTGATGCTATACTTACAGGAGAAATTAAATGCTATAAAACTACCTTCAGTAGTACCTTGGGGTGACATTAGAGAAATAATTGTACTAGCCAGTTTTGAAATCCATGGCCATAATAATCTACACTTGTATTTTAATACTTGTAATATTTTATGAGTGTCAAATGCAGAACCACTGCTAAGTACATGTGTTCTGCATATTTAGTTAGTCAGGTATAACTTACAATTTTCTTTAACATAAAAAAAGCATATGAAATGTAG
>VZTO01005971.1:0-36262 GCA_013400615.1 Syrrhaptes paradoxus | reverse complement strand
CTCTAAATTGAAGCTGTGGTTGGGTGGAAGGGAGGAAGAAAGGGCAAAAGAAAGATAATGTGAAGGTATCTTTCTGTTCCTTAAGACACCTAGAAGATTTGAAAGGAACTAAATTTCAGTGGATTGATGAGACTTGGCCAAGGATAACATCTACTGCTAAAAGCACTCATTCTGTTCTCAGTCAGAAAAAGAGACTGGATGCCAAAATTCAAAAGTCATTTTTCTTTCTTGATGTAAAGTAGTAGGTATGTGGCAATCTGTCAAGTGAAAACCTGTGGAAATCAAGTAGTTAGGCTTACAGATATAATCAGAAAAGTGGTTATTTAATAAAATAAATGCATGATGTTGTAAGATACAGGAATTATCACATAACACTATGGTTAGCAGATCATAGAAAACAGCCTATGTAATATCTGAGGCTATAGCAACAGCAAGACTGTGTTTTTATTTCCGCTCTTCAGTAGTAAATAGTGATTAAAGTCAAGCAATGCAGCAGTTTTTGTTCCCTACTCTTTGCATCAAACATCAAGAGGAAAGCACTAGAAAGTTGCTAGACTTAACCTCGCTGACAAGAAAACATTTCTTTCATAGCAATGTTTCTTAAAGGAATGATACAGAAAAGGATGAAGATTTATCAGATCTTTAGAAAGCTGATAGACAGCTGATATGGTGGCAGGGCAAAGAGACGGCTCTATCAGAATGCAAGACTGAAACTTGGAAAGGACTGAGGTAATTTCTGTGACAAATACCTTTGCATAGCACGTTCGCTATGTTTTATCAACTTCTAGTTTTCTCAGCTGTTATAATGCCACATGTAACTTGTACAATTTTAAAATGTTCTTCGCAGTCCATATGAGAGAGTATCACGTATAGTGGGAAAATGGAATAATTAGAACTGCTTTACTGGAAAATGTAATGTTCTATTGTCATGAACTAAGTGGGANTTTTTTTTTTAATATTTTGGAAGCAGAATTCTAAAACATTATCTTAAACGAAAAAAACATTCATTCACCCTCCCCCTTTTTGTTGATTTCTGGTGCAGAATGACAGCAAATTTCAAAAAACCTCATGTTTTTTTTAAGAAGTAAAATCTTTTACTTCTGGTGTAAGACCAGCAATTCTTGCATCCTTAGTGAGATAATTAACTCTCTAATACCTGGAATTAATATAATACTTTGCAATGTATGCACTTACAAGAACAGATGGAGGTGATTAAATGGTGGCTTATTATTTAGTCCCCTAACACCAAATACCATTGTTTGATTTCTATTTAGTAATGTTGGAGCTGTTGTGTTTGTATGTGTTCCAATTTTAATTACAACCATTTCCCTTGTCTGATATTTTCTTTCATTTTTTAATACATCTGAGTAGTACTTCAGGGTCTACTACCTCACCTTCACCATACAAATGAGATTTAAATTCTTCAAGGCTTACAATATTCATTTTTTGATTGTTCAGGGACTTGGCTCTTTTTTATTCTGTTCATTAGAGTATATTACTTTCAATCTTCTCTACTGAAGATTTTTCTTCTTTAAGATAATGGAGGGTACACATGTTCAGATATTGTGCAGGATTATATACTACCTGTTGCAGGGCTCTGCTTTAAAAAATGCATTATTTTCAATATCTGATTTGCTGACTCACGAGCCAATAGTTGACTTGCACCTATGGTTTCTAAAGTTTGCTATTCTGGGTGCCTCTCTCTGGATACTAAACTTATGTTACTTTGAAAGTTATATAGATTTTCAAAAAATCTATGACCTTTGAAAATCAAGCTGTGAGGGTATAATCTTAAATTGAATGTTTTAGTGTTCCATGTTCATAGGCTGATATATTAAGTGATATTAATAATGAATTAAATTTTAGTGGCACTAGTATATGGTGGCATGACTATCGTGGTTTTTGGAAGATGGTGTTATCTGCTCTGCAGCTTCTAACAAAACCTCTAGCAGAGGGACAAGTAAACAACTGTCTAGAGGCTAATCTCTTGATAACCTTTAAACTCAACTGAATGAGTGAGTTGGAGCAATTTTGCTCCCAACAAAATATTTTTCTCTAATCAGTTTAGAAAATCTTGAAGATACTGCTTCTCCGGTGTTGGTGTTTGTGTCTTTCCATGTGTCTTTATATTTGTATCCCAGGTTTCAGCAGAGGCCTGTGCTTTGTGGCTGTGTTTAGAGCCAAGTTTTCTATGTTACCTAAGATGTTGTCATGGGCAGTAGACCTTGTGGTTAACATTGCAAGGAGAAACTCGTGATCTGGGCAACTTAGTTTACTCAGTAGTTCTCAATATTTTGCTTTCCCAGCATCTAGCTGCATAGGTATTGACAATTATTGGTCCTGTTGGTTTAAGTCTCTACTGTAGAGTTCTTCTGTAGTCTTTCCAGAACAGAGCTCTTTCAATACTTTTCTGTCTAATCTGACCAAAATCTGTAAGTACTAGAGAGATTCTTCAGATAGTTCTTGTAAATTGACATACTTATCTGATTAAACAGATCCAGGTTAAACATTAAATGAGCAATTTTTATTTATTTAAAAAAAATAGAACTGAGCAAACTCATTATGAATTTTGAAAGCTTTAATTAAGGCCCATTTTTAATTGTTGCAATAAGGAGTAGCCAAGAAATTAAAAGCAACAGCAAACTGGCAAAATGGCTAACATTTTGTAAATGGGCTTCATTTGAGCAACATTACTGGGATTATATTTGGTACTAAAACTTCCAAATAACGGTAATGAAATAAGGGTTGCTATGTTTGTATCTATGCTATTTGCATTTCATAAAATATTAAAATACTGTTGTGTTGTTATGCTAACGTAGTTCTGTTTGGCTATATAGGTACCTTTAACTGATTATTTCTGTAATGAATTGATCCATCGTTGAATACAATTTAAAATGTGAACAATCTCCAAGCTACTTAACTTAACTTGGGGGTGTAGGTAGATGACAAACTCAACATGACCCAGCAATGTGCGCTTGCAGCCCAGAAAGCCAACTGTATCCTTGGGCTTTAGGAAAAGAAGTGTGACCAGCAGGTCGAGGGAGGTGATTTTCCCCCTCTAGTCTGCTATACTGAGACACTGGAATACTGTGTTCCGCTCTGGTGTCCCCAACCTAAGAAGGACATGGTCCTGTTGGAGCAAGTCCAGAGGAGAGCCATAAAGATGGTCAGAGGGCTGGAACAACTCACGTATGTGGACAGGCTCAAAGAGTTGGGGTTTCACCTGGAGAAGAGAAGGCTCTGGGGAGAACTTATAGCAGCCTTCCAATACTTGAAGGGGGCCTACAGGAAAGATGGAGAAGGACTCTTTATCGGGGACTGTTATTGATAGGATGAGGGGTAACGGTTTTAAGCTGAAAGAGGGTAGGTTTAGATTACATATAAGGAAGACATTTTTACTGTGAGGGTGGTGAGGCACTGGCACAGGTTGCCCAGAGAAGCTGTGGATGCCCCATCCCTGGAAGTGTTGAAGGCCAGATTGGATGAGTCTTTGAGCAACCTGGGCTAATGGAAGGTATCACTGCTCTTGGCAGGGGCTTTGGAACCAGATGATTTTTAAGGTTGCTTTCAACCCAAACTGTTCTATGATTCTTTATTTTTTCTTAACATTTACTTCTCTTTTTTTGTGCTTTTGGATAAGCGTACTCTCAAACTAGCTCCCTTGTACTGCGTGAAACAACTTGGAAAGCTTTAAAGCCCCTTTTGAGCAGGCAGATCTTGGCCTGATGCATGCAACATAGTAGATGGCTGTACTGGATGGGACAAACAGAAGGATTCCTGTCAACACCCAAGCCTGGAAGTGGGAAAGATAAGTTGTATGTAAGATAATAACAGACTTAAGAGACTTAAGGTAGCTACTGTAATGTAATCAGATAAGCATAGAGTTAGCTTAGCATGATATCTGTCCCTTCTGCTGTGAATATGGGATTGTAACTTGATCATATTCCACAATTTTCGACTTTCTGTTTTCTTAAGGGTGAAATTTTTTAAGACCCTAATGCCTAATTATTTAATTACATGACACCTGGACTTGGAATCAGAATTTCCTGCATTCTTTAGAGGGAGAAAATTAAAGGGTCAGACTTTGAAAAAGTACTCAGATATCCATGCTCTGTTTCCTTTCTGCTCTTAAGATGCTTAATGACAGCTAGCTGAGCTTACTTGATAATCTGCTGATTTATTTAGGTGCTAAAATAAGAGCTAAACTCCTTTGAAATTCTGGCCTTAGTACCAGGAGTGAGAGCTACTTATGTATTTTAAAAGGCTTAAAAGTCTAAAAATATAGTTGCAGATTCTTTTGAAGGAAAGTGGTAGAAACCATATTTGTCCTGTTGAGTGACACATCTTAGTTTTAGAGAGAGGAAAATTGGTTAGACACTCTAGTGTTTTTACAGCACTAACCAGTTTAGAGTTTCTTCCTGGACTTCCCTTCAGGTGAATGTTTAGAAATTTCCTACTTGCAGGCTCAGTGCTGTGCTACAAGAACAGATAATATACTTGTACTCACTTTTTGGCAGAACATTTTAGCACTGGAAGATACAAACTGTTTGCTGATTTGCCTTGACACAATTGTTCAAATTGTTCAATGCTGTTGAACATTGGTCATCTTATTGATCACACCTGCGTATCTCTTGAGGTAATTACATTTTAACTTAACCTGACAAAAATAAAAAGGAATTATGAGATTTATTAATGTAACCTATTTTAAGTGAGAAGCAATTGAAGGCTTTTAGCTGTCAAATGTCTGCACATATACTGTTTTCTTTAGAACACTTCATTTTGAATCATGTAAGCCAGATACTCTTTTTTTAAAATGCACGTTTCTGTTGGTTAGCTCTGTTCATTTCAGCATAGTTGCTTCTAATTTGCATTGTTTTGAGAGGAAAATCTGCCCTAGTAACTGTTGTAGTAGTCTCAGCTACACATGCAAAAACAATGACACTACCTTCTGAATTGGAATATATTTAGTATGCTTCGCAATGCCTCTGGTGAAACCTGCCATTTAGTCAATATTTTATTCATATTTAGTAAAACTCTTGCCACAATAAAGTGGAATAAGTACAGGTTCATCATCTAAGACAAATATGTTGTCCTTTACAAAGGCAGCACTTCAAATGTGAGATTGTTATGATACCTACTTGAAGTGTGTTGAATGGGAGAGAACACGCTTATTTTGAAATGTTTAACCAATATTTATTAAAGAAAGAAAAATGAATATTAAGCAGAGTTTAATGGACAACAGGAATTCTGTTTTGTGGAAGACTTTACTTACAAATATATTTTCTTTGAGAGACTCAAGTATTTTGAAACCGTCTGGGAAAGAAAATGGTGTTCTGGTTTGAAGCTGTTCACCTGGCAGCCTGCCTGGGAGCCGTCGCTGTCAGGAGCTCATGCTTAGTCTTCCAGGTCACCCAGGCTTTCAGCCCACCAGGTGAGCTGCCAGGAGCTAAACAAGCAACCTAGAGAGAGGAATGGAAAAAAGTTTCCCATAGAAACATGGTTTTGCGTGTGAATCTGGAAACATTGTTGTAGATCAGTCAAATACTTGCCAAAATTAAACTGTTTCATGTGACATTTCAATTTAAATAAGTAAGCAAGTGACATGGAATACTATTTTCTTTTTTGTAGTTATCTTTAATTACAGTTTCATCTTTGACTGTGGAAGGTAATAGAACTGATATAGTAGTTACAGCATTGATGTAATTTAGGCCTCAACAGAGTATCTTTTGATTTGTGGATTAGCTCTACAAGTAGAAGTGGTCCAAGGAAAGTGCCTGCTATTTACACATTGTGCTTTGATAGCATAAACACAGAGGTACAGTAGTAAAACAAACTCCTCATCTGTGTTCATTTTACAATAAAACTGTGCATCTTTGGTACTGAGTGCAAGGTAGTTGGTACAGATACATGGAGGCTGAATACATGGAAGACCACCAGAATGGATTGAGAGCAACCCTGAAGAGAAGGACTTGAGGGTGCTGGTTGATGAGAAGCTGAACATGACCCGGCAATGTGTGGTTGCAGATCAGAAAGCCAACTGTACCCTGAGCTTCAGGAAAAGAAGTGTGACCAGCAGGTTGAGGGAGGTGGTTCTACCCCTCTATTGCTCTCTCCTGAGACTTCACCTGGAGTAGTGTATCCAGCTCTTGAGTCCTCAGCACAGGAAGGACATGGACCTGTTCATGTGGGTCCAGAGGAGGGCCACAAAAATGATCAGAGGGATGGAAAATGTCTCCTGTGAAGAAAGGCTGAGAGAGTTGGGGTTGTTCAGCCTGGAGAAGAGAAGGCTCTGGGGAGGCCTTATTACAGCTATCAGGTTTTTAAAGGGGGCCTATAGGAGAGGTGGGGAGGCACTCTTTATCAGGGAGTGGAGTGATAAATCAAGTGGTAAAGGTTTTAAGCTGAAAGAGGGTAAATTAAGATTAGGTATTAGGAAGAAATTTTTTCCTGTGAGAGTGGTGAGGCACAGGAATGGGTTGCCCAGGAAGCTGTGGATGCCCCACCCCTGGAGGGGTTCAAGGCCAGGCTGGATGAGGCTTTGAGCAACCTGGGCTAGTGGGAGGTGTCCCTGCCCATGGCAGAAGGGTTGGAACTAGATGATCTTTAAGGTTCCTTCTAACCCAAGCCTTTTTATGATTTTTTTTAAACATTCTCTCTGTTAAGTGATGTCCAAGATTTTTCAAACTCATTAATGGAAGGAAAGATGAAACTTGATATTGAGTTTGTAGGAGCCTGAAAACAGCTTTTATATCTCACAGGACAAGTTTCTCCTAGATGAATGCTTAATTTCCTTATTATTCTCCATCTAATCAATGAGCTGATAGGATGATTGAGAAAAAGGACCAGGAAAAAAAAGAAAGAGAAAAGAGAGTATCAAAGATGACAGTCAAGCAGGGAAAAGGAAAACAACTGTACTGGTGGTGTTGCTGGAGATAAATGAATTTGTAACAACAACAGAACTGGGAATCTGCTTCATTAAAATTGTCACTTTGTTTAAAACTCTGAGATCTGAAGAAATAATGTCAGAGAGAATAAAAAGGACTGACTTAGTGTCGTATGGTCAAACGCGAATGAGTAAGGTAGTAAATGATGGAGTTATAATGTTTGCTCCATACACCTTGTTATTAATCATTGTACATATCTATGTATATTTTGCATTAAAATAGCTCATGAATGAGTAGCTATTTGACATGATTAGGGAGGGCAAAGGGACATTAACCATTTGCAATGAGACTGTAAATCCAGACTAGGTTCCGAGGCATTATAACCAATTTGTTTAGACTGATGGGCAAACATTCAAACTGCAGATGATTAAGTATTTTTTTCAATAAGCTAAACCTGAAAAATAGAAAAGCAGTAGAGACTGTGATTTCTTTTTTTTCAATCATCACATTCACAGAGTTTGAGGGTTTATAAGGCATTGATGGGGTTGAGCTAATGGTGATTGCATTCAGTAAATAAAGGAAAACTTAATTCCCTCAGCTGTAATTTCAAGGCCTTCTGCTAATACTAGAATGTATTTACACATTTTAGGAAGATTAGAACTATAAAAAGGAAGTTAATCAGTTTACATTAATCATAGTCAGACAGAAATTCCATTGACAATTGTAAGAATGAGAATACGCATCACAATCCATAATTGGTATGGTTTAACTTACTTTGCAGAGTCTGCCTTTGATTTAATGTATCAGTTAATTAGGTAAAATCATTATGGTTTTGTGTTAAATAGATATTTTATGCATATGGTAGATGTTAATGGGGAAATATGAAAATGAGTAACCATACTGCAGACAGTACTGCTGCTGAGTGCTAATATGAGATATAATGCTAGCCAGTTACTTCACTGGACCCCATAGTATTACCATTACTTAGTTTTTGTGGTTTTTTTCTTTGTAGAAATTGAGTCTTATCAAGCATGACAAGATTATATGATGCACTTTGTAAAAAAAATTGTCTAAGAACTAAGCTGCAGACAAGGGTGTAAAAGGGGTAATTTTTCTATTTCTTGGTCTTAGTAGCATTAGTTGAATAAACAGGAGTGGAGCAAATCTTTGGAAAAAAAATGCAGATTCATTAGCATCATCGCATAGTACACGTGACAGTATTTTGCTGAAAGGGAACAGAACTGAGAAAAAATCTATTCCCTTTAGGCAGGTTACATTTGAAAGCAGAAAATTAGGGTATCGTATACCTTCAAGATCTAGGGTATTTTGACTTTTAAAAGGAATATATCTACTTGTGGTGTCATAATTCCATGCTTTGTGATAAAGGAAAGCTACAACTTCTTTTAATGCTTGTTTTGTTGCCTGCCTAAGCCTCATTAAATGGTCAACTATTTGGATCTAATCTTCCTAGAATAAGTTCTTGGCCCTGTTCGTCTCAATTTTTGAGACAGTCATCCTTTAGAAGTGTCAGTGTTTCTTCTACACAAATATCTAGTAACATTAAGATCAATATATTATTTCTACAGGACTTTTAAAGCCATTTCATTGTCAGAAACTTTTGCTTTCTGTTTTGTTGATATGGATAGAGCACAAAGAGCCAATACAACTTTCAAAGGAGGCATAATTTGCAGGGGTAGCTGCTCTGAAAGGTGTGCAATCCCCACTCATAATCAATTTTCTTGTGTGAGGCATGTTTCCCTTGTTGATCCTTTTCATTCTTAGCTGAGTTTCTCATCTCCTATCTCAGGGCCCTGGGCAGAGTTTTTCTGTACCTTATTGGTGGTGGTTGCCTTCAGAGGTCTCATTACTATCTCCAGAGGAAGTAGAATTGTTTTTGAGTCTAACATTTTTTAATATTTTCCTTTAGATTCATAACTCCTTAGTGCTGAAGAAATGTTACTTGTGTGAATTTGACAAGAGTGGTATGCCTGGTAAATGTGCGATACTCTTTGTGATAAGTAAATGATCACTTGGCTTATAGCCCTGATTGCAATATCTTTCGTACAGTTATTCCTCTCATAGTGTTTATTTTGTTAGTATACATGCTGGGGGACATATTTAACAAATTTGTGTTACTCTCTATCTAGTTCTTTTTTTCCTGATCAACAGTGGTATCTGCAAAGAGTATTATTTTTAATAAAATGAATTCTGTCTGCAAGACATCGTGTTTGTAAATTCTGTAGATGTTACGAGTTCTCAATCTGTCAAGTTCTTTGCAAACACTTTGAATTTGTATCTGATAAGCACAACAGTATAGCTCCAACTTTCAAGTACAGCACAAAGCGTTTACTTCAACCAGAAAATATACAACTATGGTGTCTTATACAAATAGTATAAGATATTTAGGCATGCTGTATAGATTTACTAGCCCAGAGGTCTTGAGAACAGAGTTCACAGGTGTGTCTAACCGAATAATCTTTATGCTACTGCACAGATGTGTTTTGCATAGAATGGTAGGGAAGTTGTTTTTACTATATTGTGAGAGGTAAATGGAAGGTATATTCTAACCCAGCTAAGAGAAAAAATACTTTTTTTTTTTTTCCCCTTGGGAATCTTTTCCAAGGTAGCAATAAAAATTATTTATTTTAATAGAGGTGGTTCATGAAATAGCTCAATAGATTAACAGTTTTTTTTACTATTGGAAATAATTGGTGGTGAAGCCAGAAAAAGCACGCTTTATTTCAGACATATCATGACAAATATGCATTAAAACATTGTACTTTCTTCCTTTCAAAGAAGGGTTTTCATGTAAAGCTTCCATAAAATTCAGAGTTGAAAACTGAATTGGATCCTTACTCTATTCTCTAGCACAATCTGGATTTGTCTATTCAAATTTGATACCATGAAAAAATATCAACATGGTCTGGTGAACTGTGAAGTAATATTTCATGTGAAGCTCTACCTTCATAACTCATCACAAGGTACCGATATTCTTGAATGTGCTTTTAACCTTAAATTGTTATGCATTATAATATAATGAAGTTCAGAGAATTATCATTGGAATTTTCCTGGTTTCCCTCTGCCCCAGCAGAAAGTGTTGCCATGTGGGGGTAAAAATTAAATTCTTTGCTTTTCTTTTTGATGAGATGTAAACAATACATTGTATTTTGGGTCAAATCATATAAAATGAAACAATTGAGTCATATCAAGAAGCATTTCATTATGCATCTGTCTGAACCTAATTAGTGCCTGCCTAATGAGGAAGCACCAAAGTACCTCACGGGAGTTGTGTAGGTGTGTCATGCCCTCGTTTCTCATGCTTTTCCTGGCTGGTCTATATTTCTTAAACATACAGCAGTCTCTCCTTTGGCTAACAGCAGTAGCAGATCACACACCTGTGCTCCAGAGAGATGGAGTCTCAATGGAAAGAGCAGCTCTGCTAACTGTTGACGAGGGGAGAATAGTACGTGTTAAAAGCCAGAAGCTCTGCTCTTAAAGTAGAATTTTAAACTATCTCCTTTAGACCTTAAACTCTAGCTTATGATTCTGGAAAACTGTGTGAATGCTATGATTGCATGCAAGAGCCATTGTGGGACTATTGCTGTTCTGTGCCTGGTTAAAATAGTGACCAGTTTGGTGAATTACCATGTTCCCCCTTGCATTAAAACTATAGTGCTGATCTTACTTGCTATTTTTTAACCTGTTAGAAATTCTGTTGATTTTCATACATTTAGTTTTTGTTGGCTTCATAGGATCAGAAGTCAGATTTATAGTCTTCAATATTTGCATCCTCATTTTGAACGATGAGACCTTGAACTAATACCCTAAGGGAAGAAAAGTATTTATTTATTTTTTCAAGATTCTTTAAGGAGTTTGCACTTTTAGTAGTGTAATCAAATTTATTACTTCAGAGACTGAAAAAAATTATAAAATTAAAAGCTTCCTTTCCTCCCACCCCTCCCCACCTTGTGAAGGTTTTCTTTACCTCCATGGCATAATAAGGGCAAAGATAACAACTGAAAGGCTGATAGGGTGCTCTCAGGCTTGAAGTGTGCCTGGATGGACACCTTCATATGGAGAAAAGGAGGCACTCAGCTAGATTTGACTTGCTTGCAGTTGTGCTTGCTCCAAATTACCAATATTGGTTTGCAGTGTGGGTAAAAGGTAATTGTTCATCTGAAATCTGGCCACAGCAGCAAAGTCTATTATCATGTTGTGAAGTGTTTGAGAACAGCCTGAAAAATAGTATCGTAAGGTATATTGGTGTTTTGGAAGCTCATGACTAGGAGAAGCTATGATTTTCAAAGTTTAAAGTCTCTCTCTCTATTTCTCATTCTAATTTGTCTTCACAAATTAGAAGAACACAGTGAAGATAATCACAATGTATCTTATCAGACAAAGGAGGGAAAAGAAACGTGTGCCAGATGATTCAATGAGCGGGGAGATGTAGTGGCCAGATGGGAATGTTTAAGTAAATAATGACTTAGGGGAAGCAGGAGGGAAGGAGACATACTGTACAGATATTTATTGTTCATGAATAGATTGAAGTGCTGCAGGCTGAAATTATTAATTTCAGTCATTTTGTCGAGCAGCTGGAGGTGGTATCCTGAAAGAGAAGATGAACATCACACATGTGGAGTTTCTGTAGACATTATGTGAGTACTGCAAACCTGCCACAAAGTTTTACCACCCAAATCACAAAATATGCCCAGCTGTTCTTTGCTAACATGACTAATAGGGGAAAAAAAACACAGGTGCTGTATTTTCAGAAATCAAAATAAACACCCATTCCCTACAGTAGTGTGCAAGAAGAGATGTACAAACAGAACTTCAGTGTTACAATGTTAGTGACATTGCCATGTTTTTCTTTGCTGTGACTTCTGATTCTCCATATAGTCTGTTGCTTGAGTACTGAGAAAAGGAAGTACAGCAAATAGCAATAGCCTTCATTGTGAGTAAATATTAGAGCTGGAAAAATATATTTTGGAAAGAAAGTCTGTGTCAATGTTTGTTTGAATTTCTAAGTAGCTTTTCCTTTATGGTGCTAGTGTTTGTTTTCTTCACTTGCAGAAGGATCAAGTTTTAATGGAGAGGATATCCTTAGAGGTGAATTACAAGGTTGTTTGAACAAGTGTCTGAGTTTGGCTTAGAAATGTTATCTTCATAGTAGAGATGATGTAGTACCATCTCTTCACTTGTTCAAACATGAAAAACCCTGAACAGTGTTTATTTTGGAACTAGGTGTAGCTGAATGGGACTCAAAAGTAAAGCACAAACAAGTTTTAGGTGGTTTGAAATCTAGGTGTCACACAACAAGTTCTTAATGGAATCAATCTGAATATGTGGAATTTTTCAAATTGGGTAAATTTCTGGGGAATCCAATATTCTTGAGTCTTCGGTTTTGTGCACTGTAACTGGAATTCTCCCAAGATTTTAAACCTAGAAAGAAAAAAAAGAAATCTTTAAGATTACTGTTAAGCAACATGTGCTAGTTAAGTTCATAATAATCAGAAAGATGTGATTTATCTGAAAAGTAAAGTTTAAGTGCTATTTTTAGGTCATCTTAAAGATTTAAGACGTTTTTGTAAAAAAAATTTTCCTTATATTTTGTCTGAATCTGGCTTGACTAATAGTAAAACCCTTACCCTTTGTCCTGTTGCTACAGGCCCTGGTAAAAAGTCTGTCCCCATCTTTCTTATAAGCCCTCTTTCAGTATTGAAAGGCTGCAATAAGGTCTCCCCAGAGCTTCTCTTCTCCAGGCTGAACAACCCCAACTCTCTAAGCCTGTCCCCTATTTGAATACAATTGTTTGCATAGTTGTATTCAAGTGCATTTTTACCAGAATTTGATTTTTCATGTACCAGGTTTCTCTTGTCTTTCCCCTACTTGTACCCTCCCCAGAATCAGTAGAAAGTAAGTATTCTTCATGGTTTAGGTCAAGATTCACTAATCCTAAACAGATAGCATTCAGGTGTTTTGGAGAAAATATCAATAAACCTGACATGTTACAAAGATTTCTACCTGGATCCTGATACTGTGGCTATTTAGCCTTTTTTCTTTCTCATTATGTGGTATTGATGCTATTATTTCAGTGCTTAGTAAGCCTCTTACATTGAATGTAACTGTCCTGGTACTTGTGATTCTATGTTAGAAGGATTTTGCTGCTTTGCAGTCCCTATCTTTCTAACATTAATAGATTTTTATCAGTGTTGAAATTATTTATTGCTACATTTCAGATTTTGAGTCATAAATCTTAGTAAACCTATGCAAAGGTTGTTTTAAATAAACTAGACTGAGTCAGCAAAATTGTCAGCTGCATTGATTTCCTAGTGATGTAAGACCTTGTCTTTCTCTAAAAGAAAAAAAAAAATCCTTAGTCACTAGATTTTTAGTAATTTAGAAGTGGACGTGGCTTTCAGTAGCATAAGAGACTTTTATTCACTGAAGCATTAGAGGGCCAAAAGTGTAAACTACAGGTTTATAAGGGCAATAACAGATTAATGATGCTGTGGTTAATTTAAACATATACATGTGAGAGCAAGGTAGTGAAAGAAAATCTATGAAATACTGGGGAAAATTATTTAGAGTCTAAAAATAGGGAGAAACTATGCATATGATACATAAATGGCATGCTTTTTTCAGAAGCCTAGAAATTTGCATTTCGGACAATCTGAAATGAGATTTAGAAAGATCTGAGACTAGTAAACTTGGGCCATAAAATAAATTAATTAGATTAGAGATTAAGGGGTGATCATAGAAAGAGACTAATGAGGAGCAGAGTTTGTAACTAGGCCAGATATTCACATTGGGACATTTAGACTATGGACAAGTTTTGAAGCTCAGAACAGCTTCAAAGAGTGGGAGATACATATCCTAATAGTATAGGGGCTAATCACTCACCTGAGACAGCTCTGATTCCAAACTTATTTTGTGAAATAAAATTTGTAGGAGATTGTCTTGGGAGATATGTAAAGCAGTGCAGATCTCCACTTGATGTGGTTAGAGAATACCATCATTAACCCTATCAAAAGTAATTCTTGGAGTGTATTAAGTATAACACTCTCCAAAATTTGATTGGAGACATCTTTGGTTGAAGGTAGAATCTTTCATATTATGAATTTAAATAGGTTTGCTATTTTTTGGAATGGTTATTACTTATTGTAGTATGACCTTGAGAAACTAAGTTATGAGCAAACTAAGGGGGATTAAATGTTCTCTTTAGGGATAAAAGATGCATCTAGATCAGAATAAAATAACTAGGAAAACCCTATTGTATTTCTGCATTCACTAAAGTTATTTTGATTTTGTCTGGAGCTCTCTGGTGGTGAGTACTAACCAACAGAAATAAAACAATAAGAATAATAACTGTATCTAAATGAGAAGAAATTAATGGGAATTGAAATAATACATTTTGGAGACATACAAGAGGGCAAAGATTGAAAATGATTGGTTAAAAAAGAAATTTTATGACCCATCACTTTGAAGTGAAGAAATGTAGGTGTTCTTATCACCAGGTTGATGTTCTGTTATTGGCATGAACTCATATCAACAATTTTCTATTCCGGTGTGGTCAGGATTTTTGCTTCTTTCTACTGGTAAATAAAATACCATGAAAAAATGGGATAGATGTCGAAGTGCCTTCCACTGCAGATTTTTTGTAACTATTATTTCTCTCTTGTCTAAGAGCCCTTTGTTACATGCAAATTAGGTCAGAAAAATAAATATGAAGTGGAAATAAAATAGGTGGTTTGAGGAAAACGTATTCAAATAGAAGGAATAGGGAAAAGCATTGTTAGCTACCATAAGAATCCAAGCAAAACCTACTGAGGCATATCTCTTGAAGGAAAGCAAAAGGAGATGTTTATATGAAGATTAAAATTACCCATGAGGAAAAGAGTGTTGTGCCTTGGAATTAGTGATGAAAAGAGGGCAAGGAACTCTGTTTGGTATGTAATAACAGTTCAAACAGTCTTCTACATTAATCTTCTCTGTCAGGTAGTTTCCTGCATCTCCAGAGCAATCCTCTGCAGCATGAAGATATATACTCAGAAGGAAAACTACAACACACAAAAAAGAACAGATCAGAAGGAAGGGCAGCCTTAAAAACACAAAACCCCCAAATACCCATGTGATAAACCTATCTAAGTCAGTAAATAATGAAAAGGAAAATCAGATCCCTCTTTGACTGATTTTTGAAAAGTATTTTCCCTTAATATGAGGAAAGCCTTCCTGCAAAGCCTGAAGGAAGATTAAAAAAATAGATATGCTTAAAAATATGTCTGTTCTTTTGGAAAAGACACCTGTTTTCTCCACTGAAGAACTGAAGTAATTTCCTAAATATTTTTCTGTATTTCAGTTCGAAAACATTAATTCTCCTGGACATGTAACCCTCAATTACAGCTACTGTCAAATGAAATAAAACTAGTGAGGATAGACAGTAAACCAAAGGTGTTTCTACTGCAAAAAGTGTTCTTTTTGGAGTTTACTTTCAAAATAGTTGGCAGTGTTTGTAATTGTGTAAATCAGAATCATAGAATGGTTAGGGTTGGAAGGGACCTTAAAGGTCATCTAGATCTAGCCCCACTGCCATGGGCAAGGACACCTTCCCCTAGATCAGGTTGCTCAGTCAGCTTCTCATCCATCCCCAGGCAGAGCTCCATGCACTCCAGCTGGTCATTGACATAGAGGATGACGCTACCCCCTCATGTCCACTGCTTGTCCTTCCTAAAGAGCCTGTACCCCTCCATTTCAACACTCCAGTCATAGGATCCATCACACCACACCTCTGTGATGCCAAAAGATCACAGCCCTGCAGGTGTGTACACATCTCTAACTCCTCTTGTTTGTTCCCGATGCTACATGTGTTTACTGAGGCACTTAAGTTGGGCTCCCAATGAGGCTGGATTTTATATATGCTGCTTTTCAAATTTAGCAGTTCTGTTTATATATGGCACATTTGGAAACACCTGCAGTAAGACTCTTCTTTTCATTATTTTACTTCATTACTATTTGTACTTACAGTTACAAATCTATATGCATGTTATGCCCAGAAAGGCACTTAATGTTACAAGTAGCACCAGCATTATCATCAGAAGGGATGCGTTTTTACTCCTCATCTGTCTTTACCAGGGCAAACTAAAGTTTTAATGTGAACTGATTCTATACAGATTCTCACATAGGTTTACAGAGTTGACTGTATTTTAATAGAGACTTTCAGTTTACATTCACATTGGCCTTATACACTCTCACTTGCTATCAGAGTACACTTTTTTGTTCTACAGTAATTTTCTTAAATAGAATAAGTAAATTTTAAAAGTGTCTGTTAAGTATCAACTGTTGAAAATCCACAATAAATTTATTATTTTCAAAACCAGATAACTATATTGTCCATATTTTTGTTTTGCATTTCAGCTTGCCCTGAAATGCATTATCTTTGTACACCTGTGTGTAAATGTTTTAATACAAGAGCAAATGTGGGTGTACTGTTAGTCATTATGCAAATTTTTCCATTACTGATTATGAGGCACATGAAAAAAAAAAAAATTATGTCTAAGAAACAGGATTAATAATGGACCTTTAAAACACACCTGATTTCTAGACCATCATTTTGGCCAAGCATATTTCAGGGCAAGATGCACTGTACCTTTGTTCTTACAAAGACTTAATTGAAGTGCTATAAATAATAAAAAAATAAAGCTATCAACATCATGATGTGCCTCAACATAAAAGGCTTAAATTTGGACAATGAGTTATGCACAATAAATAATTCAAGTAGCTCTTTTCATATGCACAGTGCTGTATAAAATTTAATTTAAGAATTTAAGTATTTGCCTCTTGTGTGATTTTTTATGCCTCTAATTTAATACAATTTCCTTTCTCAGAAAAATTACTGCAGCACATTTTGACATCTGTTCTTCAAAGAATTACACGGAGAATTCTTAAGAAATATATTTTACAGTGTTTTATATAAACCTGCCCGTTTCTATCAGACTCTACAGTAATTATTTTAAGTTATGAGGGATTACTTTTTATTTCATTCATATTCATTAGCAGTGGGCAGATATCAGAAGTATGTGGGTGACTGAAGGGAGCTCCAGAATTGAGAATTAATGTCTACTATAAAGTGCTGCAGGGAACAGAAATGGAAAAAGTAGAAGTAACTCGGTATACCAAATAACTTTTAGGAGAGGAAATATAGCTTCTAGATATCTTGGAGCTGACTGTCCATTTTAGAAAACATCATGATTCAGCCTTCAGCACTAAACAGAATAAAATGTTCTCTTTGCTAACAGAAACAAGGAAAAATACATCAATAATAGTGTTAGTAATTATCAACTCTAATCACTAATACTGGTCATCAGTATCTCATAAAGCACTTTACAAAAAAGATAATTAATTTGTCTCCATTTCGCCAAAAGAAAAAACTGAGGTACAAAAACTAAGACAGACAAACAGAAGTTAAAACCTGTTTCCACCAATGAACAGTAAACTGGAGCAGTGACCAACCCATAAGAAGTGCATTAATACAGCTCATTAATACTAGTACTTTAAGTTGCTAAGCCGTTATCCATCGTATTTGAGAAGTCATGGCAGTCTGGTGAAGTTCCTGCTGACTGGAAAAGGGGAAACATAATCCCCATTTTTAAAAAGGGAAATGAGGAAGGCCCAGTGAACTACAGGCTGGTCAGCCTCACCTCTGTGCCCAGCAAGATCAGGGAGAGCAGATCCTCCTTGAGATTCTGCTGAAGCATGTGGAAAATCAGGAGGTGACTGGTGACAGCCAACATGGCTTCACCAAGGGAAAATCACGCCTGCCAAATTTGGTGGCTTTCTATCATGGGGTCACAGTGTTGGTGGATAAGGGAATAGCAACTGACATAATCTACCTGGACTTGTACAAAGCATTTGACACTGTCCCGCATGACATCCTTGTCTCTAAATTGGAGAGACATTGATTTGACAGAAGGACTGGATGAGGAACGGACTGGATGGTTACATTCAAAGGGTTGTGGTCAATGACTCAATGTCCAAGTGGAGATTGGTGATAAGTGGTGTTCCACAGGGTCAGTACCAGGACCAGTGTTATTTAACGTCTTTGTTGGAGACTTGGACAGTGGGATTGAGTGCACCCTCAGCAAGTTTGCTGATGATGCCAATCTCTGTGGTGCAGTCAACACACTAGAGGGAAAGGATGCCATCCAGAAGGACCTTGACAGGCTTGAGAGGTGGGGTCATGCAAACCTCATGAAGTTAAACAAAGCTAGGTGCAGGGTCCTGCACGGGGTTGGGGCAACCTCAAGCATAAATACATGCTGGGAGGAGAATAGATTGAGAGCAGCCCTGAGGAGAAGTACTTGAAGGTGTTGGTTGATGAGAAGCTTAACATGACCCAGCCAAGCATATCCTGGGCTGCACCCAAAGAAGTGTGACTAGCAGGTCCAGGGAGGTGATTCTCCCCCTCTAATCCACTCTGAGACTCCACTTGGAGTACTGTATTCAGCTCTGTATTTCTTATGATAAAACAGACAGGGACCTATTGGAGCAGGTCTGGAGGAGGGTGACAAAAATGATCAGAGGGCTGGAACACCTCCCATATGAGGACAGGCTGAGGGAGTTGTAGTTGTTCAGCCTGGAGAAAAGAAGTCTCCAAGTAGACCTAATAGCAACCTTCTAGTACCTAAAGTGGGCCTACAGGGGAGATGGGAGTCACTCTTTATTAGGGACTAGAGTGATAGGATGAGGCGTAATGGTTTTAAGCTGAAAGAGGGCAGATTTAGTTTAGACATTACGAAGTAATTTTTTCCTGTGAGGGTGGTGAGGCACTAGAAGAGGTTGCCCACACAAGCTGTGGATGCCCCATCCCTGGAGGTGTTCAAGGCCAGGCTGGGTGAGGCTTTGAGCAACCTGGGCTAGTGGGAGGTGTCCCTGCCCATGGCAGTGGGGTTGGGTCTAGATGATCTTTAAGGTCCCTTCTAACCCAAAACCTTCTATGATTCTTTGATTCTGTGATTCTGTTTTCTTACTCTGGTTACTTCATTTGGTTTAATAACATTGTGTACTGGGATTTGACAATAATTAGATTAGTTTCCCAAATTGCAGTCTCTAGTATTCAAAGCCTATATCTAGACTGAAGGAAAAACAAAAGATGCAAACAGTTCAGAAACAAAATAATAAGTTAGAAACTAAACCATGCCATCTCTGAAAATTCTGGCATAAGTACCCACTATTACCAAACACGATATGTGTAGGTAACGTTAACAAGGTCTGTGAAATTGTCCCAGTGCACTACAATGTATCAAAATCAAATGTTGATATAAGACTTTTTATAACACTTGTACTGTTTCACTGTGGTGGCTTGAAGTGCATTGCAGGGATAATGCCTAGGTATCAAAGTGTCCCGCATTCAGCAGTTAAATACATTGTTAGCAAATATATTGTGTTCACTAAGATTTGAAACACACTGAGTTTTTGCTGGTCAGATACTAAAGTCAATTTTCATTGCAGAAGTGGAAGTCAGTAATTTGTCATATTAAAAGAAAAAGTTAGGATAGCTGTCATGATGCTGACACATCATCAGGAAAGAGATGAAAAAATTCACTCAAAATCAGTGTAACTAATCATGGTTCAGTGTGGTTGGGGTGAGGATTTCAGTCATAGCTGGCTGACATGATAGCCATGCAACTACCTTTGTTCCCTGCTGGATAGCTGATACTACACCAGCTCTGCTGACTAGTTGAGGAACGTGCTGGCTTTCTGCCATGTACAGAAATTCTTCAACGGGAACAAGAATTGCAGACAAGAAGTTACTGCCACGTTCTTTGGTAGCAGTTGCGTACAACTCTGGATCTGACCTGATAACTCCGATGAGCCTTTAATGTAACAACAAACAAATTGACAAGTACTAAAAGAAAGGAAGCATATTGTCTTTCTGTCTTCAGTGAGTCCATAACATTGGCCCATCCTAAACAAAGTATTCCTAGACCTGAAATATTTGGTTAGACTTGTTCCCCTCATAAGTACTAGTGAATTTCAGCCCTTTCCTCTTAGACATGAGGAAAGACCATGTTTTCATATGTGACTGTTAAATATTTATCTAGTTTATCTTCAGTGAGATCCTGTGGGTTCGTCCCACAAATATAAGTGGGCAAGCAGTACAATTCAATGTTGGGGTTTTTAATTTTTTTTTTCCTATTGCTGTTGTGGTCAGTGATTTTTCTTTGAGAGACCAAATAAAACTACTTTTATAAAAGAGAAAAATAGAAACTGTTCAGGGAGGCTGTGACTTAGCTCTTTGCAGTGACTGGCATCCCAGATGTCTCTGGAGTGAATTCACTTTTTGCAGGTATGAATAAGGGTTGCTACCTTAGGGATGTGAGACATGTAGCATTAACAGGCACTTAAACTGTTTTTCTATTATAATCAGACATCTTTGCCAGCTCCACAACCTTTTTCTCCATTTCATTCTCCCAAAGGATTTGCAGCAGGCGTCTTTTCCTCACTGGTGTAGAGTATCTTATTCCTGTTGCCAGGAAGCTGCAGCTTATCATTTCTGATTTGTCTCAGTCTAGTTTTTTCTACTTTTCTATATCAATATTGAGATCCCAGTGAATGCTTGCTTTCTTGCTCACTATCTCTCTCTTTCATGCTTTGTTCACTCTTGAGCTTTCTCTTGCTTTTTCTCTCTCCTAATGGCAAAAGCCTGAATCACAAACATGTTTTAAAACTAAACTTTTTTCTTTTTTTTTTAAAAAGCAAAGCTTTAAAGGTAGCTACTACACTACTAACCAGACTGGCCCATACTAATTATTTGGCACCTGATGCTCATGTCACCATTAAGCATATTCTGGAGCTGGTTCAAACTCCTTGCCAGTGCATTTGATCCATGATCTTGCCAGCACAGAGGTGAGACTGACCGGCCTGTAGTTCCCCGAGTCTTCCTTATTTTAATTTAATGTTCATGTTAATTTGGCAGTTATCAATCAAGTACCCAAATATCCATGTTCCTCTCCTCTGCGCTAGGATTATGTATGAAGTAGAGGGCTTTATTTGTACCTGATAATATTGCACCTCAGTTGCTGCTTGTTCTTGCATCCCAGCAAGCATTCAGAATCACATACAGCAAGCTACTGGTCTGGAAGATAACATGTCATGCCTGTAACTTTCACTTAAGTGTCCTTTGCAGGAAAAAAGATGAAATTAAACATCATACTCACTTTATAAAGACTTCAATCACTTTAGATTTGGGGTCAAGAAAAGTTCAGTTTGAAACAAATTAAGAAAAAAAAGAAAGCTAAAATCAGCCTTAAGGAAGGGTCAGAGACTAAATAGTTATTTGAAAAGCATGGACTTACCTGAAGAACAAAGCAGCTAATTTACTAAGGTGGAGAGGGGTAAAGGGCGGGGGGGAAGGGGGATTAGAAGGTGTCTTTACGATTGATATATACTTTATAAGCATAGTGGGACTGGTACAATTGTTCCATTAAGTGTAGGTATTTTCTGGTATAAGCTTCTGAAATCAATGCCACTAATCTCATAAAAGAAGTAAGATTTGCTTTTGAGGGAATTAACACAACATAAATGAGAATGGATATGGATTTACTGAAGGAATATATTTATATTATATATCTAAAATGATTTGATAAACTAGTCTAAAAATAATAATGTTCCAATCCGGAATGGGAAAACCTGAATTAATGTTTATGGGCTTTATTTAAACTTAGTGAAATTCACCAGAGAGACTTTTGTTATGCAGACGATTGTCACATACAACAGGATGTGACTGTATAAAACTCCAAGATTTTTGAGACAAAGTCTTTAGCTAAAAGAAAGTTATTCTAAAGGGAAACACACTAATTTAATACTCACCTAGTTTTTTAGTTAGCACAAAGAAATGCTGATACGGTTTCACAAATCAGATTGCATTCTGTACACTGCATGTACACTGGGGTCGGTTCACCTAAAAAAGAGAAGGCTCCAGGGGGACCTAAAAGCAGTTTTCCAGTACCTAAAGGGGTACTGGAGGGACAAGGAGAGATGAGGAGGGACTCATTATCAGGGAGTGTATTGATATGATGAGGACTAAGTTTTAAGCTGAAAGATGATAGGTTTAGATTAGATATTAGGAAGACATTTTTTTATGGTGAGGATAGTGAGGCACTGGAACACGTTGCCCAGAGAAGTTGTGGATGCTCCATCCCCGGAGGTGTTCAAGTCCATGTTGGATGAGGATCTGAGCAACCTGATCTAGAGGAAGATGTCCCTGCCTATGGCAGGGGGGTTGGAACTAGATGACCTTTAATTCTATGATCCTTTGATTCTATGATTCTATACTTGGTCAGGATGATTCCTGACTAAACAAATATGAGGAAGGAGATTTCATGCCTAGTTAATGATGGCTGTAACACCTCAGGATAAGAAGGAGTAAAGTAGCATAAACTACTTAGAAGTATGTTTTCAACAATTTGAACCATCTGCAGAGGCAAAGAAAAACCCACAGAATCACTGTGATTGAAATGTATCCTGACTTGAATCAATAGCAAATACCACTACCATAACCCTAGAAAATCAGGGGATTTTTTAACAGGTCCTTGGCCCAGGCAAGCTTATTGCTTATAATTTCTTTGATCTTGTTTTTGTGGGTGTGGGGTTTCATCCGGACTGAAGGAAAAGGGTGGCAAATTACTTGGGTTCTCTGCCAAAACAGATTAAGCACAGGTTTCAGAGTGTTATTGCAAACTGGCTGCCAGTAATCTGTGAAAGAACCAGGTCCCTATTGCTGTGTTTGGAGCTATTCTCTCAAGAAATGTTTGTGCCTTTTTTATGGTGGTGCTATAGACAAACTAGACTGAGCAGGAGCTTTCACTCATGGGAGGCTAAAAAGCAGCCTAAAAATGTCAACTTATGTGGAAAATCTAAGTATTCTTATTGTGACTCCCTTGTACACATGTAAGTTGTTGACAAACTTCAACTCGACTTTCATGCTTTCAAAACAAGAATAATTAAACAGAACTCAGAGGACAATGACAATTCCTTAATAGTTGTTCAGTTGGTTTCATGAATAAAAGAAGGTGTTATTTGTATCCACTCTTTTATGATTTAATTCATGGGGCTGCCCATACGGAACATTTTTCTAGATGAAAGGTTGCTGTAGCTTAGAAAAATAAATTCAAAATTCATTTAAAGAATCATAGCAGTAAAGGAGTATTTATGCAACAGATGCAGACGAGTTACTCTGAAAGGTAATTATGTGAATGAGTTTCAAAGTCCTTGTTGTCCTATATTTACATCACAAGTTTTCTAAAGAGAGTCTTAAGTCCCCTGCTGTGTATTGTAAAACTTGTTGTTCTGTTCTTTGGGAACAAGAGCAATTAAGATGTAGATCATGTAAAACATTTCTGGTTGTACAGTCATTAAAAACCGTCTCTCTGGCCCTGTCATGGCATTGCTGGGAATGTTCAAGGGCTGCTGCAGTGACACCAGAAAACAATTCTAATGCTGCCCATCTCAGCCACTGCTAGACAGTTACAAGGTAGTGATGGCCTATCCAAATTTTTTCCTCTTTACAGAGAAGAGAAACACAGTAGATTCAGTAATTTTAATTATTGTAGCTAATATAATCTTTCACTATTTAAATTTAATTCTGTTACACCTTTTTGTTCCAGATGATTAAGAAATTTCAAAATTAAAACTGTATTTTATGGCCTAATTGTTTTAAAGTATAATGTAGACAAAACAATGAAATAGTATAAATGGCCTTAATGTAGTCTGGCACTTGTATGATTCATGTGTTTTATAGGGAAGCCTTATGTATACCAGGTACCTACAGTCCTTGTCTCTGTAAATACACTTCAAAGGGGTTTTACCTGAAGTTTTTGGATAAAAGTGAGTTCTTTGCTGTTTGTTCATAGATTTGAGGCAACATGTGAAGTCTGTCTCCTTTTACTAAAAGTGAATGAAATTAACTATATTTATTTCACTGTAACTGAAAGGCAGTCTAAGATAGAAGCTCTGTTCCCCACTTAGACCAGGGGGTGGAAACTTGTGTTAATGCTTTCAAAGGAGCTTTACAGAATAAGTGCTCTGTGCCATTTTGCTTTCCTCAGCATCCTCACCTGATGGAGGAAATTGATACAGCAGAATGGATTTTCACACCACCAGGTTTAAGGCATCTAACATTCCTGAAGAGGGTGCTTAGCCTGTGAATATAGCAAAAAGGGGTTTGTGTGCCAACTGGTTGTACCAGGGGATTCACTTCTAGCTCAGGTACCTAGATTAGACATTAGTGTGCATAAGCATAGTGTCCTTCTGTATTATTTTCTTACTAAAAATATTTTAGTACACACATTACAGTACACTCTTTTTGGATTTCATGATGCTTATGTGACATACTCAACGTTCATCAGCTCTTTTCCACTGAAAGTGTTTCTCCAAAATGAGAAGAGAAAGAAAGGTAGAAAATATTCCATGTAAAAGGCTACTTATCCCTGGTAATTAGCTGGTTTGTTAGTTTACTTTCTATTGGCATACACTTAAAAAAAAGGCTGATAATCTAGAAGGTGATAAAAAATTTGAGTCATAATGAAAGAACCTTCAACATTTACATAGCATCAGATAGCAGAGGATGTTTCTTTGCATTTTATGTTTAAACAGAGCTCAAAGCATTTTATATGTCTGTTATGAAAAAAAAAATGTGCACCAAGCCATGATGCAAAAAATTGTTGCATCTTTTATATTGTGGTTGTTGTGTTGTTACAGAAATAATTTCAAACAATTCTCAGGTGTCAGGCATCTTTTCTGAGCAAATTAATGCTCAGTGAAGAGTTAGAAGTTTTGTGCATATACAGGCTTGTGAATAAGAATAAGAAGTTGCATGATATTTTTCATAGGGCATTAGGTTGCTCTTCAGAACACCTAGCTCTGTTATGAAGTGTATAATGCATGGTCAGTCAATTTGCAATGGCTTTCTAAAAATTACAGGCACTTTTTCCCTAATACTTCATGACATCTCCTCCTTTTATTGGCATCTATGGGACCTATGATTGCCAGACTGAGAAAGAGGACTTAGTGAGGTAAACCACCTTTGCATCCTGCCCTGTTACATGTTAATATAAACCTTGAATGGTGTCAAGCATGGGTTACAGTGTTGCACCCTCTTTTGGTGAACATTATCTGAGTTCCATCTCTGACCTTAACATTCCACATTTACAAAGCTGGTAAAATGTCCTTGGATTCCGTTATCTCTTGATAAACAGATGAATTAGAATAATATTTTTCAATTGTCTTTAGTGTAGATTAACTGCAAATTGCTGTAGCCCATGATGCTGTCAGATACTTCAGAGGTTAAAATTCTAATGATGAAGCAGCCAGGTATCCCAAGTGAAGAATTTCTTCCTTCTGAATTTCCGTTTCAGTTAAATTTCTCTTCTAGTAATGTAACTGCTTCTTTGCTAGGCTGTCTTCCAAGATTTTTTTGTGTTGTGTGAATTTGTGGTCAAACATATGGGTGTCTGTCAATATCAGTACATTTAGATTTTCTTCATTCATATAGTGTAAATCCATATTTTTGCTAATACTGTTGAGTTTTGTATAATTGAGGATTTTAATTTATGTTGAGAGCTATTCAAAGGCTCTCAGAAGAGGAGTAATTGTGTCTCACTTGATGCTGAGGAAATCAAAAAGGCAGCAAAAAATACATGGTTATATTTAAAGTGTAATAGTGCTGGGGAAAAATTACATAGCTATCTACAAAGCAAGATATAAAATAGTGTGTGTCCCAAGGGTATTTTGACAAATAGATCTACAATTCCAAAAGGCAATTCATCGGAAGTTTCTATAATGAGTCTATTCAACCTTTGAGTTCCCTAAAAGTTGTTGCCGTCGTCTTTCATCTGCACACTTAGAATCACAATGGTAGGTTATTTCATTACTACCCTTAAATAAAAGACTTTATTACTTTCCCTCTGTGCTATTGACAAGTTTAGTTACCTGAATGTAGAATCCCTTCTTCCCTACAGAGAACCTGGCATATTCTGAGCACTATGATGTAAACTTCTTCCCAGGAATGTTCCAGATAGTACTACTTCTGGGAATCAAATAGCCTTCAGTTTTGTTCCAGTATGATTTCTGCAGGAGCTGTCACTCCAGACTCAGTCCTCTGGGATAGCAGAATATGCTGATGCTGATGCTATAGGCAGGGAGAAACGTGTATCTGATATTTGCTTATTGGTATATTATAGAAATGATACATAGCATTTTATCTGGCTCATATGTTTCTCCCTTCCCCAGTTTCTGTTTGATTATCTAAACTTTTCCAATTTTTCTCTCCACATAAGTCAACTGTATTTTTTAAATGTTCTTGGAACTGGACCACAGTACAAAACTATTGTTTTCTTTCAATCAATCAAACTGTCTTAACTGCTGTAAAAGTTTCAAATCAGTGTCTCTCCTTTCTTTTCTTTAGGTCCCCAGTTGTGACAGGTTTGCCCTTGGCTGGGGGCCAACCCACGCACCCGTTCACTCAATCTCCACCCCACCCCGTCCCCCCGTGTCCCCCCCCCCGGGGTAAGGGGAGAGAATTAAAGGAGTAAAGGGAAAAAAGGACTCATGGGTTGAGATAAGAACATTTTAATAACTAAACTACAATAATATAAAAATAATACTGCATATATATATGAAAATGAATGATACACAGTGATACTGCTCACCACCCAATGACCAAGGCTCAGCCTGTTCCCAGCTAATGATCCCAGAGCAGGAGGAGTCCCAAAACCACACTCATGGGGTGGAGATAACAGTGCAAGTGTCCTAGACCAAGAGCTGACCAGGGGAGGAAAGAGAAGGCCTTGGGAGAGTGACCGCCTGGAGTAAGATGATCCAGAGCAAAAGAGATCTGGAACAAAAAGGGCCAGTCTTCCAGAGGTCCCTCACCTATATACTGGGCATGACGTGTATGTTATGGAATAGATTATTGGCCACTTTGGGTCTCAATCCCGAACCTAAGATCAAATCCTGGGCTAGTAACTGGGGCTGTGCTCCCTCCCAGCTTCTCCTGTTTTCAAACAGCCAGAGAAGCTGAAAGACCTTGGCAGCTGCATAAACATCACTTCTTATCAGCTTTCTTCTTAGCACAAATCCGCAACACAGCCTCTTACTAGCTATTATGAAGAAAGTTAACTCTGTCTCAGCTTAACCCAAGACACCAGTGTGCCCTAACATCACTGCTATTTGTTTTATACTTTTGTTGTTGTTGTTGTTCAGATGCTCTGACTTTAATCTTTGGTTTAGATACTGACAACTTTTTATCAACTTTGACTTTCGTAAAAATATCATTCCCTCTTGCTGTTTCTCCCAAATGAAAGCCACCAGTCAAATTATCCTGTACAGTTCTCTCTAATTCTGTTCAACGTGTTCATCAAGGTCATTTTACCAAGCCTTTATTTTCTTGTATAGTTTTCGTGCATCTTCACATCACAAATGTCATACTTCATTGATCTCTGTCAGTACAAATATTACCAGCTTCCCTTTCCTCCCCTCACCTCCATTTTCAAGCAATTTTATGAAGTACAGAATAATTTTCTTAGCCCAGCTTGGCTAATCATGTTCAGTCCTTCTTAAAAGCCTGTGTCTTGCACAAGAAATGAGAGAATTATGAGAGCAAGAAATCAAGAAGACAACTGCTAGGATGAACTACATGGTACAGTACTCACAAAAATTTTAAAGACAACTTTTCACAAATTATCCCCTGCATTTCCCAATGTTGCCTGTTTATAGTGTATACCTTTTGTTCCACTGCTGGCACTTCAGGGACACTTTATACTGTACTACAGAGTGTTGGAGTGATCCAGGTACCTGCTCGTAACTGCAAAGAGCTGTTTGGTGGGATTCAGTGGGACTGTTCACATAGCTTCTGCATGAACCTCAGCCTTTGCTTTGTTTCTGAGCATATTACTGAATACTTGTCCAGCACACACAGTTCTCTCAGAGAACATCCCATAATGCTGCAAGTGGGTGTAGTAGGTGTTCATTCACAATCGTGTACATTCTTTTTCAACTAAAATCTATACTTCAAATCCATCTGCTAATGAGAAGAGCCTGTTTGTGTTGAATTTATATTCTTTCTGACACCCATCATGTCTCTCTTGCTGAGTGAAAAGTTGTTTTGAAACACCACCATCAGAAATGTACTAAATGGACTTGCTGTCATTCATTGTTATAAGGGCTTGTATGAGCAAGACAGTTTTCTTCTCAAGAGAGATGTGTACGAATGATCAAATGACCCACAAACACAATCCAACTCTCATTAAAGTTAATGGAAATCAGGTTTCAGACTTCTCTGACAACCAAAGGACTCCACTTAGTAAGAAAGCTTGTTTAGGGAGAAAAAAAATTGCCATCAGCTCTACAATGTTTTAAATAATTTTTTCTTCTTTCTGTTTCTCCTATCTTTTGTTTTGCCAAAACTCATTAAAAAAGGCCTTTTAAGTATAACATTTAAAGAATTCCACCTTCCCAAAGCACTTTTTTTAGGCATATCTTCTCCCTTTCCTCAGCCCCCAAGAAACAAACACAAGCTTTTGCTAGACATCATAAAGAAACTCTTAATTTTTTCAAATGGAAACATAATCTGTTTCAGCAGTTCAGCTCAACATTTTGGGTGAGACAATATTTAAACTGGAAGGTTGAAACTTTTTGGCTACTTTACCGTGATGCTACTCTTCGCAGCTCCAGTGCAGAAGATATTGTCGTGTTTTGGTTTTTTTTCCCCTGCTTGTTTATTGTTTCTTAGGTTGGTTATGTCCAGTTCAACACTAAATAGGCAACACTATTAAATTCTAATCACTTCATTGAACAAAGGCTTGCTTCATAAATCATTCTTTAATGGCCCGTCTAAAATTTCTTTAGGGTGTTGCAGCTGCACTACTGTGTTGCTTAGCCAGTCAGACTCTAATCACAGAAATTATACATCCAGCAGTAAAACCAGTAAACAAGCCTACTCAGATTGGTGCAGTAATCCTGTCAGTTAGGATCTTTCATGTTGATTCTGGATTTCTGTCACTTGCTAATCTTACTGTGCCCTGAAACATCTACTGCTACATATTGCCCCTGTATACTTCAGCTTCACATAGAGAGCTGTTTTAACTACTGTTTATAGGCTGCCTCACTAGATTACTTCTTTAGAAGTACACATAATCACACTCATATTTTCTGGGTTATTATTTTAGTCTCTTGGTTATGTTATGTAAAAGCTAAATAATACAAGAAATACTGCTAGCATTGCTGTTTTAGAACTACGAGTAAAATTAGAGTAGCTATAGCTGCGAGAATCTTATAAGATTCTTATCAAATTATTTCTGTGCTATCCATGACCTAACTGTTCTTCCTCTATTTGGTTTTAAATAATAGTTATTTCTGTCACAAAGTTTGGCAGCATTACAGTTGTACCCCAGGAAATGGTTGAAATGTGAAGCAATTGTACTGTTTACCAGATGTAAAATGTTAGTTATTTTCCAACTTTTTAACGTTAGTATCAAAATTTCCTTTTAACAATATAAAATGTACACTAAAACGACAATAGGAAAGGATTTCAGGAGGAGAGAGATACGGAAGACAGGAAGAAAGCTTGACTATTTTTTTTCAGTATAAAATTAGCTTATAGCTAATAGTTTATAGCTTAACAGTCTTGAACTGGATGAACTGAAAAGAAGATAGTCGTCATTTGACAGATAAAACAATAAAATGTTTCCCCGTGACAATCCAGTATTACCAATAAGTGTTATTTTCAGATACTACATTGACACAAAACTACTTTTGATCATCCTGATTTAAGTCCCATCTGAAGAAGAATTACCAACAGTTTACTTTTATGGCAGCATAATAAAAAAAAAAAAAAAGCTGTTTGAAGGGTAACAGCTGGAACCATAGTTAAGAAATTGTCACAAAAGCAGTTCAAGAAGGATAAAGGCAATACTAATTATTTTACAAGTAATTTCACCGATATGATGCCATGACAAAGAATCATGGTTAACAGTCATCTAATTTCCTGGAAAATTGGAGCTGGCCTGGGAATTAGTTTACTACAAATTTTTTCAATGCTTGATAGTTTGTTCATTCAGAACTTTGCAGAAAATGAATCAGTAGTTCTTAAAATGTTTTTGAAAACTTGTGTTTGTTAATTTCTGTGAAGCAATTTAGCAACCCTTACAGCAGTCTGATAACAATTAAGCAAGGCTGATACCACAAGCTGCTTATTAGCAGTGTAAGTTTTCAAAGGAAGGAGTTCTTCCTTCTTACAGGAGAACGAGACTGCGTCTTTGTTAGGGCCCCTAAACACTACTGCAGTGTGGGTAAAATAGATACTGAGAGACACTGGAGTCACGTCATTTCAGTGACCTTTGAATCCATTCCTAAATGTAGATTCCTTGCAAGGTGTCAATGTACAGAGTAGTTTAGTTCAGCCCAAGTTGCATAATTCAAATCAAAGTACAAAAAAGTAAAATGCTCAGTAATTTCTCATTGCTCACAGGATTTTTTTTCATAATATCTGCTTTCTTGCCTGTTATGAGGTAAGCTTAGTAATTTCTGCCACATGTTGGCAGGGAAGGAGACTTCATGAACTTGCCAGATCACTCAGAAAACATAATTTAAGCGCACACAAAGGAAAGGAAGGGTTTTAGTTAAATGATTCTTCTTGCCTTTGCTCTGACAGTCTTTGCATTGGATTCCTGATGGCTTGCAAGCTGTGAAACCATTGATTGTACTGACATAAACACAAGTTTTTATATTTGTATTCATTGCAAATATTTACATAAGAGGCTACCTTTTGCTGCTAAGTTCTGCTTGGATTGCTGTTCCTTTCAGTTTATAGTAAGTTAACAAGTTCATCTGAAGAGCATAAGGCACCAGTATACCTTTAGAAAATGTGGCACTCAATCAGGCTTTGGGTTTTGGTGTGGTGCTTTTGTTTCTGGGTTTTGTGTGTGTGTGTGGCTTTGTTTTTAATTTTTTTGTTATGGGTAACCTGAAACAGATACCGTGTGAAGTTTAATGTATTCCAGTCCAATAAGCTTTTGCTTCTTATCGTGCATTTTAGCAAATGATGTGTTACTAAGTTTCTGTTGAAATATGACCTTGGGCAGAATGGGCACCATGCATGAAATCCTAGAAGTCTGCTCTAAGTATACAGAAATCAGTGTGGGTTTTTTTCTTTTCTTTTAGCTTGGACTCTTTAACAAGCATAGGTAGCACCATAAACACTACTTCTATTTCTTTAATGGTAAACTACTATTAAAGCAATATTTTGCCTGAAGACTCATGGTTGCATCGTACACTGATGCTCAGATTGTGGAACTCTCTCCAACACACATTTCTATGTATGGCACCTAGTTCACCATGTCTGCTCATGGGTCTTTGCTGCAAAGGTTTCTGGAGGTTTCTTCTCTTGCTACAGTCTCACACACAGTGATCAGGTCTGTTTCCCATTTAAATTATGGTCTCTTGACACCAAGAAATGAGTCAGCTCTGTGTCTCTTCTGGAAGACACAGTTTATACCAGGTCTCTTAACTGCACGCTTCCTCTTGCTCCCCTTCTTCCTTTTCTACTCCACGTTCCTGGGAAGAAACTGCAAACACAATAAGGCACAGACTACAACCAGCAATGAGCAAACCCTTCAAGAGCCTCTTATTAATTATCTATTTCAGTAGATTTTCCTGCTTGATGACTCATTTCCTTTCAGAAGTTGTGTGCTGGTATGATTGACATCTCATTTTACATCAAGATGTATAATTTTGCTTGCAGCTCAGTTTTGTGGGAATCTGAGAGAGAATTTCTTCCAGGCAGTGGTCATGGATCAGCTCATTTATTAGTAAAAGCTGAGAGGTTTGCAGTAGGTGGACGTAAGCAAATGTCATGAAAAATAGGTTCTTTCTCTTACTACTCCACAAAGGAATTCAGTCCTGCAGAACTGACACTCCTGCTCCCTGATGTGAACTAGAGAAATCCATCTAATGCAATTATAGCATAAATAAATAGCTGGTTAAAAATGTGTCCAAATACATTTCCTACAGTCCTGATATATTGTTGTCCACTTTTCTAAGATCTTCTGATAGGGTAGGTTTGTTTCATTTTAACAAAAGCAACTGATTCATTCTTGTATTTGCTTTTAGGTTGGTGGTTGGAGGTTTGGGTTTGGTTTTTTATTTTTTTTTTCCTCCCAGTTAAGTTTTTGCTTGCTTCAACAGAAAACTGACTTCTAAAATAATTGTTACCTATTTCTATGTTTACATACGTGGCTGTCACCAATCACCCCCTTATTTTCCAAGTACCTTAGCACAGTTTCCAGGGGGATCTGCTCCATGATCTTGGTCACTCCAGTCTGCCCTTGAGCTTCACATTCCCCACCCGCCCTTTCTTGTTGGTGAGAACAAGGTCCAGCATAGCCCCTCTCCTTGTTGATTCCTCTGTCACTTGGAGAAGGAAGTNGGAAAACTTGACTGCCACTATCACTGTTTTTATATTGTAGAAGGAATTAAAATCATCACCTGAACACATTTGATGTCCTTGAAACATTTTAACAGCTATTATAGTGCACTCAACAGAAGAGGTCTCTTTTACTACTGCTACAGGAACAAACAATAACAACCTGTGTTGTAAAATGTGATAGATATTAAGAAACGGCAATTTCCCCTCCTCCTGCTTTTTCTGAGCTCTGGAGCTTGTGTGCTATTTCTGAGCCTACAGAAGAAAGAGAGAGGATTCTGTCAGGATGTAAATCATGAAATCATTAACATTTCAGCCCAATTTCTCTCCAGCAATCTTAGCAGAGATGATTGATGGGTTTGAGGATTCACAAGATAGATATTATGGGTCATTCCCCTGTATTTCCTCATTTTCTTTCCCCTTTTGCTAATCCTAGTTTCAGATAACATCGTTCAATCAATTTCACTGCTGATCTAGAGCTGTATTCTTCTAATATCAGATATTATATCAGATATAACTCTGGGTTGATATATGTTGCACCTTATTGGGGTTTTTTGTGCATATTCTCTTTATTTCTGCTTATGTTCCATTATAATACATGGCAGAAATATTTACATTCATATCTCATTAACTTTAGTCCTTGAAACTCTATGGTCTGTTTTTTTTCCTGTTCCCTTAACATAAAATCCCTCCTTAATAGATGCAGCATTTAAACCGCAAAGAGTATCTATCTGCATTATGTGGAAAATGAAGGGAAGGTAGTGATATATTTTTCTTCCCCTCCCTGTTGGGGGTCTCATGTGACATGATAAAAATATATTCTACTGTAAGTGCTCTTAACATTCATTTGTTTGTTTCCATGGAGGGGAGAAGGAAGCAGAGGGGGATGGTGGGCATGGAACACTGGATTGTCACACGTTTCGTCCATGTATATGAAATTCTAAAATATTAAACCAAAACAAAATAGAATTCTTAAGGTTTTTTCTTATTATTTAAAACATAATTTGAAAACAAAATAACTGGTTGACATTGAAAAATACATAGTATGTGCTAGCAGTGGATCTGGGACAGCAAAGTGTGTGAAAGGCATCCTGTAAGAAAAGATTTTGCTAGATACCAAAACTGTGCCTGTTTGAGGCAACGGTTTATATGCAGAATGCTCCGGTCTGCTTGCTGTGGGTGCTGCCTTATTTGCCAGACCATTGTAATGGAAGCTTCCTATGGATGCGTATCAATTGTGCTGCATATGGAGAAAAGAGGTTTTTGGTTATTCCATCAACTCTCCAAAGACCTGCATGGAAAATACAGAAGGAAACTGAAAGAGAATTAGTTCATATGCATGTTAAGCATCTCTGCAGATTGTAGCTATGAAGGTGCAGAAATTATAGAGTGTATGGGTTCAATATAGGGTAATCTTAATACACCTTTGATCCACAGTTCACTCAACTCTGATTTCAATCTCAGTTTCTTAGTTTCTCTGCATTTTATTGTAGCACCACATGCTAATTAATTAAAAGAAATAATTTATCTACTGGTGTTTTTATATTATCACTTTAGTATTTAATGAGATTCATTGGCTTATATTAAATGCTATTTCAAGAATGCTTCCAAGAACAAAAGAATATATTCACAATATTATGAGAAGCTTTTGTAGATAGGCATATCTTTCCTACAGCTTTTTATATGCAACTATGAAACTATCAATTTCATCTTCAGTTTTTTTGTCTGACAGAGGATAAATTGGTCATGCAGCAGTGGTTATTATTTTTTGTTTAAGAGGTGAAAGGTGTATTGAGATGGAGGAAAATGAGATTTGGATTTAATATTGCATGTGAAGAATGATGTGTCTCAATGAACCAACATTTCTAGACAACTAGTACTTTGTGGTGTTTTGTTATTGACAGCTACCAGTATCCCAGTCAAAAAGGACAGTATCACATACATATTCTGAATCTCTTGCATTGCCAGCTTGTTAGTCAGTGGTGTAGGGATGGCACTGCTGACTACAAAGTCTACTGTGGCTTCATATACAATCACACACTTAATCTAGATGCCATATTCTGTAAAGGAAACAAAATACTCCAAACCTGCAGAAATTTCTAGATGAACCTGTTTTTCCTACATTTCAATCCCATTTCATCCAACAAAGCAGTTCTCAAAAGCTAAAGTTTTATGCCAAAGTGTTCTATTGTACTGGGACCAGCATATTCTATCAAGCTGATGAATATTAGGTAGATAGGGACATATCTTATTATGAAAGTATACATTTATTAGTATTATTATAAATGTTCAAGTATTAGTCCTGTTTAATATATGTATGGTTGTATTACAAATACAAAGTAATCAAGTAGAAAATACTATAAATTTGTAATTCTCATAACATTCCATTCTCCTTCTCCAATGTGTATCTATTACCAGATATGAAACTGGCAAGAAGTACTTTTTAATTTTTTTCCCCAGAAAAGTTTCAGCAAAAGGATATTATTACTATTAGAACAACTGGCTGAAAGATACCTGTATTTTATGTCATATTTTAGTTGACTGCAATATTAACAGTTGGTTTTGATATCAGTTCAGCAGAGCATGCAGCAGAACACTGTCATTCCAAGGAAAGTCGGGAAAGGACATCAGATTGTGATTTTTCTGCTCTCAGTTTTCTGACTGAGAATAAGAATGGAGTGGGAATTTCCTCCCTGTTTGATTTTGGGTTTTGTATTCAGGAGAAGAATTCCCAACTCCTTTAGCTGAAGCAGCAGATCTCTTGGCTAAGTTGTACATTTGTTTGCTAGGAAGAGTCACTTCAGAATTGCTTCAGGCAGCAGCTGGGTTAGGGGGATCTTTCTCCTTCACTGAACTGCCTCCAGACTGAAAAACAGTTGAACAAATATCACTCTCTGGTTTTAACAAGTTGTTCCTAAGACAACTTTATAACTATAGATACCTTATAATAGATACCTGAAATTTTTACTTAAACGAAAAAAATCAGCTTCCCTTTCCACTCTGCAGAAATGTCATATTTTAAACTTTTGGATACTGAGCTCAGATTCTTCCAGAGTTCAGTGTACATCAGAGTGTATCAGTGCCCCTCACTCAAAAGGCTTTTGTAGTCATGACTGTTGTGAAAAAGAGGAAATGTATGCTAATATTCTTTAGCTACAAGAAAATGAACAAAACTAGAAGAAAAAAATTCTTTATTGTTAGAAAGCAAAGTACTGATATCAAACTAAAGTTGTGCAAATCAATCCTCTTTCTAGTGAGAACAGACAGATTAGACTGGAGGAAT
Organism: Syrrhaptes paradoxus; assembly: GCA_013400615.1. Lineage (NCBI taxonomy): Eukaryota > Metazoa > Chordata > Aves > Pterocliformes > Pteroclidae > Syrrhaptes > Syrrhaptes paradoxus. Next base: position 621 of record VZTO01005971.1, on the reverse strand, counting down.
AGCATGGCCCGAAGCCAAGTTGCAAAGAGCAGAAAAGCTAAGAAAGGTTGATCTTGCCTTATTTCTGAAAGGATTAGCTTTTAATTTAGTAACTAAGAAAGTGCCTTCAACTTTCAAGGTTTTTTTATTTATCATTCCAAGATATTTTGCATGAAAATGGTTATGACATTAACCTTCTGTATTGCATAGCGGGAAGACAGTTAGTGGATCTTGAGCTGAGAACCAGTATTTGAATTTGATTCCCACTTTAGACCAGGTGACAAAAACCGTGACAAAAACCGTGTCCATAGGAGGGTAGGAGTTGGATGGACTCCCCATAAAGGGAAGAATAACTGTCGAGATGCTGCACTCTATTCTCCAGGGGGCCTTACCCTGGTCACTGTCCTTACCCCAGTCCCCACCATAGTGAGAGCTACACTGCTGCAGGTTCATGACTGTTTATTCTTGCTGTTAGGATGGAGCTGGCTTGCACAGTGACCCCTGTCCAGTGCAGCGTGGATTCACTCTTAGGGATAATCTTACAGAGTGCTTAGGTCAGAGAAGCTGGGACTTACGTAAAGACTCTAGATCCAGATTTTCAGAGCCATCCGTACCTTCGGTTTAGTGAGTTTGACTTAGAAA
>VZTO01005970.1:0-16818 GCA_013400615.1 Syrrhaptes paradoxus | reverse complement strand
ACAGAAATGAGCATCCTACCCAAATTGTCAGGGCTTCTAATGAACCGGTTCTCTTACAGTGGAATTGCCATGTGTGTTTGCTGGGTTTGTTGCAGTTGCCTACAAAAAGGGATATTTAAAAGCCCAAAGAAGTACAACCTTTAGAAATAAAAGTGGGGGGAACCTTGAACACCCCAAACTTGCTATCCTCATCCTCAGTGGTGTTGGCAAGTCAGTGCCTTCCCCTCCGATGGGTAGGTACAGGAATATTGATGAGCTTTGGTCCCAGCGAGATGCTTTTTGTGACCGGTGCTCTCAGCACTGCCCTACAAATGAGCTGGGTTTTCTTTCCTTTCTTTTTAATGAACAGAGCTCGCTCTCCTGAAGTCACTCCCTTGCTCTCTCCCCCCCTGCTTTTGCCTCCCGCTATATATTGTCTGACACTTCCAGTCTCTGGAGAAGCTGGTGCCAAACCCAGCGCCCCACTGCCGTGCTTTATAGATTGGCTCCGTCTCCTGAAGTCATCTGCTCCTAGGGGCATTTCTTCCCACCCGCCGCCAGCAAAAAGGCAACTGCATCCCAACCAGAGGAGGGGAAAAATGCTCCTAAAAATCCAATTATTAATTTGCTAAGATATTATTAAAGCAGATCATCCCAGGGTTTATTTTAACCATGCTGCACCTTGATCTCCATTAAACCCCCCTTGCTAACCACGCCGTGGTTAATGGTTTGTCAGCATTTCCATTACAAACCCCTATTTATTATTCTGACAATGGCAATTTATATTGGGAACAATAGTGCCGGAGTGAATAAAAATAATAAGACTCCAGCAAAGCAACGAGGTGACCTGAGTACATCAATGAAGTTCTGGTTTCCGAGGATTTTTTTTTCTCAGTCCCTAGCTCCCATAGCAAAGATTAAACTTGTCTCGCCCATCATCTATCTTCAATTTAGTTGTGGATTTTAATTTCAAATAGTTGGAGGAAAAATCAAGATAATAGATGAAAATGAGAAATAACACAGGTAGTTTATGGCTCTCGCCCTCGCAGCTCAGCTATAAACAGTCAGTCTCTGGTGAAATATGTCACTTGAGAACTAAGCCTGTTTGTTCTGATTTTGCTTTCTTTTATTATTTTTTTGCTGCTTGGTTTGGTGTGTCGGCAGACCCCACTGTGATTGTCTGGAGGACACAAACTGAATTTGAACACACAAATAACAGACAAATAGCAATAGCTGAGCTCTGGCAAGGCTGGTAGGTTCCACTAGTGCAGAAGACACAAGGCACTTTCTGCTAAAAGGAGCGTTTTTTAGTTGTTTCCAAGGTTGCTAAATTACAATAACATGGGCAATAATTTTCCTGTTGTCTCTCTTGGTCTCTTATTTCCAGACCTCTTCAGCTAGACCAGTTCAGCCATGTTTGAAAGGACATTTTGTTCTCAAGTCAAAACCCCTTTTGACCCTTTCAGAAAGGCTGAGGTATCTTTCCACCATGGAACAGAAGGTTGATGACTTGAAAAATAAGAATATTTTTTTATTTTCCAACAGCAAACTTTGAAATTCTGAGAGCACTCCGTTAAACTTCTGCAACGGGTAGATGGGTACGTGTTGCTGGAGAGGTCAGAGTGAAAATAGCCCATGGGAATGTAATCATGACTGTCAAGACTTTCGCATAGAACAACTGCTTTCAGGTCTGCTGGTGCAGGGTAGCAGAGATGAGTAGATGTTCCCCAAGGAGAACCGATGTCTGGGAAGTCTTAATATTGGAGTCTCTGGATTTTTTTTTCTTTTATACCAATGATGTTCTGACAAGGTTTTCCCTTTTTCATGCAACCAACGTAGGTTTTGTGTCATAGCCTTTGTAAAATCCTTGCTCAGGGGACCAAAGAAACAGCGCTTCTGCTCCCTGGAACTGCTTTGTGCCAAGGGTGTAAGGATGGGGACTGCTAATTGCCATGTCACGATCCTCCACTGGCGATGGCCATTGGCAAAGTCTCTTCCAAGCTCTGCTTGCTACTTAAAATCATTTAACCCAGTCACTTCAGCTCCAAATTTTGAAATGTCTGCAGGAGGCAACTGCTGTAACCTGCTTAAGGTCTTCTGAGACCAAGTTTTGTGCTCAGAAGGGTGGGCTGGAGATTTGCTATAACCCACCAAAGGGTGTAGGTGAGGCTACGGGTTTGCTTTCATGACGGGAGCTGAAGAAGCTGTCGGGATGGGAAAAGAGCTGATGTGAGACCCTTGGAGAGGTCTTGGGCACACCCAGTGATGCTCAGGGTGGGGAGTGGTGGCAGAGAGCCCAGGGGGGGATGTCAGGAAGCTAGATGCATGCATCACATCCTTGCTACTGCCTCATGCCTTTACTCCATGAAAGGATGAGAGATGTGAAAAACAATCCTAAAGGATCTGGGTTGAGGTTTAGAGGAGGAACAAGGCAAGGGAAATGGTGAGAGGCTGTGGAGCTGTGGGGCTGGGCTACAGCTCAGAGGTATATAGGGAAGGACGCAGCTCTGTGCACCCCAGCTCTGCTGAGGGACCCTGAAGGCCCCTCTGGACCACCTGAAGACCAATGGGGTAGAGTGGATCTGAACTGGGATGGGGGTCTTCCATGACCCCCCTTTCCCCAGTGAGTTTCAGGAAGGCCAGTCAGCTCTGCTCACACTATGCACTGGTGGACCACCCATTCCTGGGGGCTGTGGTCATCCCAGCGATGGAGGGACAAAAAGACAAGGGTGGGTTTGCTTCGTTTCGGTCTGAACAAGCTGGAACTGACTGGCAGGGTGTGAACTGTATTTGCAAATTTTAAAGTAAACATGAGCTGTAGGTGATTTTTATGGGAGAGGCGGTGATAACATTCAGGAGTTGCAATGGGCCCAACGAACGGTTTTGAGATAATATAGAGTCAGCGCCTGGGTAGATAAAGCAAGTATGAGCTGAAATAAAGGTTGCGGAGGGGAGCGGTCGCAAAGTACCCTTCCTTTTCCTCGTTTGGGTAAGCCACTGGAGATGTCCCAATACTTGGAGTGGGAGCCCTGTTCTCTGCCCCTTGGTGGGGAAACTTGGCCTTTGCAAGAGCTGTCTCCCCACCACATCCTTTCCTTAGGTACTGCTCAGCTTTACTACCTGGGGTGGCAAACCCTCTGGCCCAAGTATTCAACCACCTCGCTGGAGATGGAGCAAAAGGCACTTGCTTGGGGAGAGACCCCTGTCCTTCAGCCTCTCCTAGCTGTAGACATCTCCCAGGGGTGGCTGGGGAGGAGCAGTAGGTTGTGGTGTTAAAGATCTTTAGACATGTTCTACAGGTATCCTATCGCCCAAGCACTTTTCAGGTCATGCTCTGAGCCAACAGTTGAGATAAAAATCCCAGGTGATCTTCTGTTATTGGGCTGGGTGCTGGGAAAATGGGTCGGTGAGTTTTTTGCAAAGGGAAATGTGTTTTTCCTTATCATGAGTGGCTCAGAAACAACCATTAAAAATAAGCTTAAAATAAGAACATTTCAGAAAGGCAGAAAATAGACTAGGGGAGGGAAATGGAGGGAAAGAAGTTTGTGGGGTTTTTTCCAGAACTTTGCTACAACCAACCACTGAGGGGGGTATTTGCATTTGGGAGCTTTTTCTTCCCAGTGTTTACAAATGTGATGCTAATCAGAGCATAAGAAATGGCAAGCAAGTAATGCTGGGATGGCTGGACAGCATCTGAAGCAATATTCTTAGGGATGAGCAAATAGAAAACCCCTGAAAAAATACAATAATCCCTCAAAGATGCCAACACCCGGAATACTGAGCATGGTTGGGTGTTTGTTTGCCTCTGAGCTAAGGGTTGCAGCACGACCCTGGCTGCTGAAGTTGCATTCTCAGCTCTATTTTTGCAGGAAGCATGCATGAGGTTTTGGGGGGGAATTTGCAACCCTGTGCTGGTTTATCCTCTTCAGAGACATGATTCAGTCTGGCCCTCAAAATCAAAGACGCACTGCTTCTTCTCCTGGGCTTTCTTGCATACCTGGAGACTGTTGATGATGTTTTTTTGATTGCTCCACCTTTGCTCTGGGGTTTTGATGCCCCCCGAATAAGTGGGATGATGAGAAGCGGCATCCCCGATCAACAGGAGAAAACTATATCCCCAAGAAGAGGTTAGCAAGGCAGCACTGCCTGGGTGGCAGATTCTGTCTCAGGGCACAATTAGGGACAATCCAGGGGGTGGCCGTCTTTCCAGTAGGTGAGAGAAGGGGGGGCTTGGAGCTGTGCAGTGGTGGAGGGGGAAAGGAGGAGAAGAGAGGGTCCCTGTTGGCTTGAAAAGCCACTCCAGCTGCATGCAGCTGAAACACCCAGAAAGGGTTAGAGGAGGGAGTGGTGGCTATCCTCCGGGCAAAGCAAACGCACAGGCATGGTGCATGGGAGGGCCACCTCCACTGGTAATCGTGCAAACACCCAGATGTCCACTTTGGCAGAAAAAAACAGTAATTTAAAAAGTGATTTTTTTTTAAATTAAAAAAAAAAAAGTGAAAAAAAAAAGTTTGCCCTTTCTATTCTCTCCCCTCCACCCCGTTTCGTCTCCAGAGGTTGTTTTTAGCTGTGACCCTGCAAACTGTTGCACACTGGTGATGCGGGGTGGCACCACCGTTGGGAATAGGGGGAATATCTGCCCTGGGACATGGTCAGAAGGGAAAAAGTGATGTGGTCTCTTGCCACTAGATGGCAAGATGAAGAAGGAGAGGAGCCCAGGAGAACTACCGAGGAGCACCAGGGCCAGGGTGCGACCAGCTTTTCTGGATTGGGACACAGTTCTGGCTGTGGGGCAGGGAAGGATGGGGTGGAGAGCTGCCCACATTCCTTGTTTTAGTGCTTATTGTCCCACCGGCTTCTAGGTCCTCCCCAGCCCTGATTTGTCACAAAGCATTTTCCAAGATGAGGAACATTAGTCAGCACGCCCTGTCCCTCACTCTTACCACCTCTGGTGCTTGAAGGCTCACTTCTGTGTCTTTTTTTTCATGCTATTATTTTTTTCTGGCAACTTCTGACCTTTAGGTAAGTTGGCATGAGCCCTTCCCTCTGATACAAACTTGCCAAAGCCAGTGGAAATGACTAAATTCGAACAGAATTGCTGGAAGCAAAGCCACGTTGTGCCTGCCCCAGGAGGGCTTTGGTGGCTGTGGTTTGTGGGCACCAGACACGTGAATGGGGCTCTGGCTGCTACAGTGCAAAAGNTTTGGTGGCTGTGGTTTGTGGGCATAGGTACCCCATAGACACTTCTCTCTGCTGCCCGCCAGCTCGCTGCACAGCCACGAACGCAAAAGAGGGGTCTTGGGTGGTTGTTCTCCAGAAGGCAGAAGCAAGAGCCAACATGGACTAACCCCATCATAACTCATCTGCCCGCAGAAATCAGCCTCTTCCCTCTTCCTGGTGGCTTCCACACAGCTTCCCCACCTGGCGATGGTACCAACGGTGCCTGTGGCACAGAGCTGTATCAGGGCTGGTCAAAGTGGGAATTAGTTTCTAGGTCAGTACATCAGTCAGAGCAGGGTATTAGATGAGAACGGATGAGCGTGACGTCTGGAAGGTCCTTGTAACTCACTGTGCTCCATTGGCAGGGTGGCACAGTGAATTTATATTGTTCCCCTGAGCCCGGTGCTCCTCCACTGTGCAAGCAGATAATTACTTTCCTAATTTTTATATCCCCCCGCCCCTTTTTCCAGGACCGCTCCCCCTGCAAATATATGCTGTAAAGGCACTTCCCAAGCAGTCCCTGTGCCCTCCCTCTTCTCCCCACACAGGTTTCAGTGGGGCCACGTGACAGGTGATGGGGATGCAGGTGGGAGGAAAACAAGGTTGCAGGAGCTTTGTTGATCAGTTTGGGGGTCCTGGCTTGGTGTCCTGGGTTATACCATACTAGGCATCCCAGGCGACCTTGGTGATGCTTGAAGCGGCTGCAAGGAGCAGCCGTGTCCCTTTTTGTTCCCTGGGTTGAGCTGGTGGCCCTGCATCCCCATCCATCACCGTGCCTCTTGTGCAGATGCCTGCGTGGGTGGCTGGTTGGGTGCAGGGATGTCCCTATCTTGACCTGACAGCAGATCTTCTCCCCCTTTGCACAAACAGAGGTGACCTGGACTGGGTGCCAAGTTCACCTGGGAACATGGTCCTTCCCTCTGCCCCTCTCGGCACGTTGGAGAAGCCCAATGGTCAGCAAAAGAGTTTCGGTGGGAGGACGTTGCATGTTCCAAGTGGGTTGCCCAACACTTGACGGAGCGTGCCTGCTTAGCTGGGGAAGGACAAGCACTTCTAAAGGACAAAAGCTCATATCTCTGGCCCTGCCAGCACAAACCTACCCAGGCGAGAGTGAAACTGGACTATCTTGCAAAAACATTTTGAGCAAACACACCGCTCAATGGAAAGCATCTGATAAGAGCTGCTGCATTTCTGGTGGCTCAGTCAAGAGGACTTTGGTGCTCCCATTAGGTCTGCGGCTTCATCAGGGCTGTCTCACCTCCTCTCGCCGGGGGAGACACCATGTCCACGACCCTCTGCCAGGTGATGGGGTTCATCGTTTCGTCGCTGGGTGTTGCGGGGTGCATCGTGTCCACCGCCATGGATATGTGGAGCACTCAGGACTTGTATGACAACCCGGTCACGGCCGTCTTCCAATATCAGGGACTGTGGAGGAGCTGCGTGCGGCAGAGCTCTGGCTTTACAGAGTGTCGGCCGTATTTCACCATTCTTGGGCTGCCAGGTAGGGGCAAAAGATGCACCAGGTTTAACCCAGGAGTTCTCCTGGAGCTCTGGAGATTTCTCATCCAAAAGCAGGAGTAGATATCTCAAAGCACTTTGTGAGGAAACAAATTTCCAGGCTACTCAGTGTATGAGCATAAAAATACGTGCATGTTTGTTACCAAAATAATACCTTTACTCCGTGGAGGTTACAACTTGGAGCTTGGGGAGGTGATCTCTGGATGAGCATCACGGGTTCAGCCTCGTTGCTGGCACAAATCAGCACAGCTCCACTGAGGTGAGCACAGTGAGCGTGTTTAAACCCTGTCTTTGAATAGAAACACAAGGCAAACAGCTGCATGTCATTTTGCATTCTTACCAGAATAATGGTTTCTACAGAAAATGATTTAAATATGTTTGTTTTGTTTTGTTTTTTTCCAAAGAGAAAAGTGGTATTGAAGAAATCTGCCTGTGAGCAGCATGCGTGGGAAGGGCAAGAAGGGGCAACGTGCGCTCGGTCACTTCCCGTTGCCTGGGAGGGTTTAGCGGTTACAGAACAGATTGTTGGAGGGGTATTACTTTCTCATTTGCCTGCTTACTTCACAAAAAGAGCTGCTTTTCCCACCCCACCGCGTGCGAGGGTGTCCCAGTGCCCCCGAGCCAGCTGGACCCGTGGGAGGGGAGCGCCCAGCCCAGCTCGCCGTGCCTCCCGGTGACCTGCTGTGCCTGTGCCCTGCCAGCGATAAATACAGCCCAGAGAGGGATTTTCACTCTTGGGGCACAATTGCAATAGGCACAAGCAAGTACGGAGCCTTTTGTGTCTGTTGGTGGGTGCAGTTTCTCTGTACCACCTTCAGGATTGCTTGGCGATTTATTTTCATCTGGAAGAGCAAAACTGATGTCAGGAGTCACTTCTCCTGTGGGACCATTTGTTTTAAAGAATAAAAATTATATTTATTGAGCTATATATGCGAAGGTTGATCAATATATATTAATATCCTTATAATGCTGTGTGTAGGGGATTGTGTTCTAACAGAGCAATGAGGCAATAGTAACCACCATTTGGATGTCAATTTATCATAAGCAAGATTTTACTTTTTATGTTGTTTTTAGGTAATACAGCAATAAGGAAACGTGCAAAGTAACCACAGGTATTTTTTGTGGTGTCTTAGAGATATTCTGTCAGTTTTGTTTTCTTTATGTGTCTGTTTAGTTGATGAGTACCTTAAAATATAACAAAGGAACACCCCTGCTTGAATTTGGTTAACTTAAAAACCCCATTTTTTCCACCCCAAACTGTCTCTGTTCTATCCTTTCTATATTCTATTCTATATTCTATTCTTTCTATATTCATTCTATGTTCTCCCATGGCAGGGGGGTTGGAACTCAATGATCTTTAAGGTCCTTTCCAACCCGAACCATTCTATGATTCTATTAATCATAACTAGTCATAAAGTTAGATTTCCACCTCTGTATTTTGTATTAGTAACAGGAATGCAGGCGACGTTATTTTAGCTGGCTTTAAGTTCCTTTCCTTCACTCACCTCTCACTATTTACAGCAACACTGGGGTAAAAGACGACTCTCCAGTTTCTTTTATGTCTGAAACACAGCGATGCAAACTGCGGTTTCAGATCACTGGCATTTATTTTGGCGAACAAGCTTGTATTTTTATTATTTGCTGAGCAGACCATTCCTTTGTATGGAACTCAAGTATGCAAAATGAGCAACCATGTGTGCAGGTATGAAGCAGTTATCCCACCTCATGCAAAACGGGTACGCAAAGTGGCAGGTAGTTTCTGTGCTTGACTCTAACTGCAAGGCTGTTTGCTGCCTAGTGCTCCTGATACCATTTTTTTTTTCCCCCCTTAGTCTCCTATTTTGTTTGCCCTTCCACTCATTCCTTCTAGGGTAGGTCATTCACCTTTGGAAAGCAGCTCTATTCAGAGGACTTCTGAGGGATGCCAAAATTCCCTTGAAACTGCAGTGCTCTCTTTCCAAACAGCTCTCGCTCGCAGTCCCACCAGCCAAGGGAAGAGTCCTTCATGCCCCAGCAGACCTGGGAGCACTTTCTTCTCGTTTCTATCCCTCTGTGGAGGTGGTGCGTGGAGAGAGGAATTGCTGCTCATGGCTATTTTGCATTTTCTTCTCTTGTGCCCTGCTGTGTTCCTCTCTCTCCCGTTTTCAGCAGCTGCAGGTTGCTCTTTTTCAATGGAGATTCACCACACTTGGACTTCAGCTGCTTGCCTGTTACATCCTTCCACGGGCACCCAAGGCACTGGGAGCATCTCTCCTGGGAACCCGCAATATCCCTGTGAGCTCTTTGCTTACAGTCTCTTCTTGAAGGGTTGAGACCACCCACCACAGTGGTGGCACCTAGGAACCATAAGGTCTGTAGGAAGCAACCCAGGAATGAAGGACTGTCTTGGGGACTAGGACCTTCCATCCCGATCTGTAGTGTCTTACGCTGCCCCGGAGTACCAACCCCTCTTGCCTGCCCTGAAACAAAAGCAGTTGCAAAGAAACTTGAGTGACTGTACCGACCAATGAGTATTGTGATTTTCTTCTCTTTGCAGCTTTCTGCTTTGCATCAGGTGCTGCGCGAAAAAACCTTTGAGGGTTGATAAGGCGTATCCGCCAGCTTCTTGTTCTCTGACGAATAATAACTAATGAGCTTGCACCTGGGGGCTGATGAATGGGAGATTGAAAATCCCAGGCTCGTTAGCACTTGTTATCAGCTGATAAGGGCAAATTGAGTCATAAGAGCAGCAGCCCCGGTGGGACTGCCAGATGGGAGAAGGTGGTGTGTTCCCGGACTGTGGGATGGCAGACTGCTGGCTTCCTTGTGTGTCATGGTGCCAGTGGGGTTCTGCTCAGGTTCCTGGCACCCCAACAAGCAAGGAGACCCATACAGGCACCCCAGCACCCACCCTTGCCCTCCTGGGGAGGGTTTATCAACATTTCCCTTCTCCCTCCCTGTGGAAGACCAGCAGGGTCTATTCCCCACCCTCCTGTCCCAGTTCCTTCTGCTCCAGTTGAGTCATAGGGGATGCTTGGGCACCATGGCCATCCTGACCAGCCCAGCAAAAGGGTGATAGGCAAGATGAGTGAAGTCCCTGGGGCTGCAGGATATGTCACCTTTCCCTCTCAGTTGGTCACAAGCCCATTTCATCTTCTGTGAGGATGGACAGTCCTGTGTGGGGAGCACCAAAGACAAACCCAGGGCTGCAGGAGCTCATGGGAGGGCAAGAAGAGGCTGAAATTCATCCCAGCCAAATCACGACAGCCCTTAAAATACTTTCGGCCACCCCTTCCCAGAGCTCTGCCAGCCCTGCCGCCTTCCTGTCTCTGCCAGGGATGCGTGCACAGGCGAGGAGGAGACGTGTCTGGGGCCAGCACGCAATTGCAGGCAAGATGGGATATGTGCCACCTTATTAGGAAATCATCTTGGTGTTCAAACGCATGGCCTTTCCCCTTCGTTTCTCTATTTTAAAAGGTGCAAATTTCCCTTTGCTTTTCCCCCTGCTATTCTACTCTGGCCAAGAAGAGTCTGGAGGGTTTTTCCTACCTTCATCACAACCTGCCTCCAACCAAGCATTCCCACCTGCTAAATAAATTCAGGGCTTGGGCATTTGCGTGTTGTATTAATGAACGTGGACAGATGTGTACAGGACTGATGTAACGAGTAACCAACGGAAAGGCTATGCTGGGGGAGACCATTGCCGAAGCTTTGCTGCTCTCCTTTGGTGTAATGTTTGTCAAGGTGATTTTCCTCTTCTCCTGTGCCATGTGTTTTACCACGAAGCAGGAACATACAAAACTTCACTTTGAGTCACACAGTAGTTGGAAATACCACCAGTAGCTGGGTGGAGCTGTCTGTTTTCATTGCTGCTTGGGGAGAAAAAAAAGCTTTCTCAATCATTTTGGTTATGAAACAACTCATGATTCCCCCAGTTGTACACTAGCTCAATTTCAGCTGAGTAAGTTGTTACCAGTACCAATGAACTTATACAAAAATTATGTCAAAACCATCAAACTCTTTTGGAAGTTGAAAAAAACAGTCACATTTCCATGAGGTGCTCCATAAAAAAACACTGAGAGTAGATCCAGTACCCATTTTCCAAGGCACAGTCTTTGTGAATTGCAAAATATGTTCAGGGTTTTCTTCTTTAATATTTTTGGTTTTAGACAGAAACAAACTCTAAAAACCTCCCAGGCTCTGACGAATCTCATTTCAGTTGATCAGCATGGTTCTTGTCAATTTGTTTTGCAGCGATGTTCCAGGCTGTGAGGGCCCTCATGATCGTGGGTATCGTCCTGGGCATCCTTGGCCTCCTTGTGTGCATTTTCGCTCTGAAATGCATCCGAATCGGCAGCATGGAGGATTCTGCAAAAGCCAACATGACTCTGACCTCCGGCATCATGTTCATTGTTGCTGGTAAGTGGGTGGTGTCGTGTCTTTCATGTGCAAGGCAATGTGGTTGCCTGGACTCGAGGACTGGGCAAGTCTTCATGCTCTTCTGATCATTGGTAGCAGATGCTCTGGAGCAACCCAAAGTGTTGCTGCTTGTGTGAAGTTATTGGCATTTGCCTTCCAGCCTGTGCTTCTGAGGACAAGTCGTTTCTACCTCTGCTTAGTAAAAGAAAACCAGAAGTTTGTATGGGATAGAACATGGAAGGCTGAAAAAAATCTTAATTTGTTATATGTATATTGTTATGTACTATTATACCCTTTATTTTTACATAATAGTTTTACGAAGAGTCTCAGGGTTGTGGTAACATAGCTTGTGATTTTTTAATATCTTGGGTTATCAGGGAGGCTGCAGGAGTGCCTGGCATTGCCCAGCTACCTCAAAATTGCAAATGCTTAAGAACACCACTTAAGGTTTCCCCACATTTTATTGCAGATGAGTAATAAAATCCACATTCTAACGAAAGGAAGGAGAATGTCCCTATTTAAAATCCTTACAGTTGAACAGTGCTTACTTTTGCTGGGATATGAGACATACAACGCAAATTAAAGATGTACAATAAGTTCAAGCTGCACAGAGGAAACCACCTTTTGCAGCACAACTTTAATTTTGCTCTTAAAATCTATCATTTTATCGATTTGAGTCAGTGGGCTGAGAATTTGGTCAGTGAGGATACTAGAAAATCCCACCATGCACCCCCAAAGAGAGGGCATCTAAAACAACGATGTGGCTGACTCTGGGGACGGGACAGCCCTTGGTTGAGTTCACTCATTTCCAGACAAGGTCCTTAGTCTCACCTATCTGAGGAGTTGGTTACACACGTGTCAGGGTGGATCTGGCCCTTGGGCACACCTCTGTGAGCAGGGGGTCCTTCCCCACAGCTGTAACTGGGTTTCAGGAAAGGCTCAAAGGTCTTGGTGGGTGTAGTGAGGATAAATAAGCCTTGGGATGCCCAGAAAATCTAGAGTCCATAATTACTAAGTGGGTTTCGGTCTGATCTCAGGTCTGTGTGCCATCACCGGAGTGTCTGTGTTTGCCAACATGCTGGTCACAAACTTCTGGATGTCCACAGCCAACATGTACCAGGGAATGCAGAACGTCCAGAACAGGTAGGTGGTCATCTGGCTCAGGGTGCTCCACCGTGATATTAATCTGGTCCCAGGACTTGGAAGATATATTGAGTCTCTTTCTTTTCTGTACTGGAGAAGGAACAGACGGGACCACTGTCACGGCGCTAACCAGCCCTGTGTCTGTGTTTTGTAGGTACACCTTTGGCTCAGCCCTGTTTGTTGGCTGGGTGTCTGGTGGCCTGGCCCTTGTAGGAGGCATCTTGATGTGCCTTGCTTGCAGAGGGTTGATTCCAGAAGAATCCCGGTAAGCCTGTCTGTGGTGGGCATGGGAAGGTATTGCATGAAGTCTTGGGTGACGGGATAGCAAGATATGTCTAAGTGTAATACCCCTATTGCAAGGGTTATCATGGTGATATGTCTGTTGACCCTGTATCGTGGGTCAAAAGTGACCATTTCCCTTACTTGGCTGCACAACTTGCAAACAAGTTGAGAGACCTGTGNCAGATTTAGATGAGATATTAGAAATAAATTTTTCCATGTGAGGGTGGTGAGGCAGTGGCCCAGGTTGCCCAGAGAAGCTGTGGATGCCCCATCCCTGGAGGGGTTCAAGGCCAGGCTGGATGAGGCTTTGGGCAACCTGGGCTGGTGGGAGGTGTCCCTACCCATGGCAGGGGGGTTGGAACTGGATGATCTTTAAGGTCCCTTCCAACCCAAACTGTTCTGTAATTGTGTGATTCTAAATAGAGAGGGCAGGAGAGATCAACTTTAAAGTCTAAAATTCGCAATGTGCTAGAGGCCCATTAGCTGCAGCTTTGATTGCAAACTGCATAGGGGATCATCAGCAGGTGTAGGCTGCACCAGCTGAGCTCAGATTTACACCAGTTAGGGCTTTGCATTCCTCAGCAGGTGGTTATTGTAGGCAGGTCCTTTACTCAGTTGAGGATTTACTCACGAGAAAGAAAATATAAGTTTATGAAAAAACATGACAGAGAGACTTGCAGCCTGTCCATGGAGGGCTGTCTCTGAGCTCATTGAGTAGCTCCAAGTGATGACACAGCACAAAGTTGCCTAAAATCCAACAGCAAACAGGAACAGTGGGTGCAACGTTGGGCAGTCACAGAGCCTGCAGTGGCTGATGCCATCTTCCGTGTCTCTTTTAGTTACAAAGCAGTGTCCTACAACGCATCAGGACGGAACATCTCCTACAGAACGGGGCCCTATAAGGTTGGTTCAGGGTATGAACCTGAAACGAAGATTAGGAAGGGCGCAGGGTATGAAGAAGCTGCTCAAAGCGAGGATGGAAGACGCTCGTACCCTTCAAAGCACGACTGTGTCTAGCAGACTTTCTGGGCTTGAGATGCACTACCTTTTATAAGATATTTTTCACTTCAGAAGCAAAAAGCATACACAAGCAAAGCGGTCTGTAAATAGGATTGTGTTTTCTATCGTGTTTCCCCTACTCTGAGGTTGTATCCTAGCTTGCTATGAACATTGGTTTTATTCAGCTGCCTGCTAGTATGCCTACCACGAGGAGGTCTGTAACAAATATTGTCTTTTGTGCTCTCAGAGTAGAAAAGTTTGCTCGTATTTTACATATGAACTCTGATATCCAGGATCAGGATTGTGCCTTGTGCCCTCTTCTAATTCTTTCAGTATGTTAAAATTTCCATTTAATAATAGCCTAGATGTAAAAGCGATGCTACCCCACTGCCGCCTTCCCTTTGGGCAGGTTTTCATGCAATTAGGCAACGTCATCCCCTACTTTCTCAGAGTTTGGAGAGCACTATGCTCTTGGTGTCCTCTGTTCATAGGAAAAACAGTGTTTTGCTGAAATGATAATGCTCTCCTTTTGCCACCTGGTATTTTTTTTGGAGCAGACTGAAGAGCAAAAATTATAATCTAGTAGCCTCCTATATTATTTTGCTGTATATTTCAAGTAAATTCAGTTGTGTCCCTTTGGTTGTGGCCAATGCATAGAGAGCCCACAGGCATGGCATTTTCCTCCCTGGTGACTGTTTCTATTCACACACACCTTTGCTTTGCTGGTTGTACTACCATGCTGATCTCCGGTGATATTTAATCTGATTTATGTTACTTAGACATTTGCTGTAACCCGTGATACCAAAGTGTATTTATTTCTTCTGATCTCTTCAGGGAATACGTATAATCCATTGTTATTCCTAGGCTAGATATTTGCTGTAACAGCTGAAAACCTCTGTGTGCGACTGGTGTTCCCGCAGACGTCGTCTTTAATGAAGCCATATGAACTTCTCATTTAGAATTAATTAGAGCTACCTTTGGAGCAGAAATCCCAGGGAGCATGAGATGTGTAACTCCATACCAACATCAGGACTTTCTTGTGTTAATTCTTTCCCCAGTGATGTGAAGATTAACTCCTTAGTGGGACATTGCCTCTTCTAGCCAATCCATCAGAGAGGAAGTTTATTCAAAGGGGTCAGAAGAAGAGACACAAGAGTTTATGTGGGAGGGGAGAGCCGTGTGCTGTTAGCATGTCCTCCCACCCGGCTCCAGAGTACATCCTAATGAAGGGATTGAAAGTGCCTGTGAGCAGAGCAAAGGCTGCTGAGGGACAAGTTGGAGAGAAAAAAGAGGTCCACAACCTCTAAAGTAGCCATTTCAATAGATACCTGCAACATGTTTTAGCCCCACTTGTAATGATTATAAGTTCCCTCCAGGAG
Source organism: Syrrhaptes paradoxus (assembly GCA_013400615.1). NCBI lineage: Eukaryota > Metazoa > Chordata > Aves > Pterocliformes > Pteroclidae > Syrrhaptes > Syrrhaptes paradoxus. Next base: position 1,900 of record VZTO01005970.1, on the reverse strand, counting down.
TTCACCAGCAGCATCGTTTTGGTGAAATGCTGATATTCCCTTGAGCGGTTGCACCTTCTGGAGGGACCAGAGGTAGAGCTGGACATTTCTCCAGAGCTGGACCTTTGGTAGGTCAAACTACCACTCTAGGTGGCATCTCTGGTGGCTTGTACGAACAGGGGTGGGCAGGCTGTCTCACTGACCTCCAGTGGTCCCAGCACCAGCTCTCTGTAACCATCACCCATCTGTGACCAGCAGCTCCCCACCACTGTGTGGAGGCACATCGCCAGCATAGGCACTGGAGATGCGGGGAGGTTGCACCACGGGCAGGTCAGCGAGAGGAGGGAACGCCTGGCAGGGTGCGATGCCAGGGGCTGATGGTTGGAGATGACCACCATGCAGAGCCTCCATCCAACAGAAGCTCTTGGTCCCATCTCCAACTGGACATTGGCCCCTGCTGCCACCTGGGGCAAATCGCTGGATGTCGGTGCTGGCTCTCCCTTTCATTATTAGCCAAAGACTTGGTTTAAGGATCTGTTTTTAAAGGAGAATTTAGTTTCACAGAGGTAAATCCCGTTCTATTTATCGATATTCTTTACAATGGGTTTTCCCTGTCAGTACAGACATAGCTTTTCTGTCTCTTTTTTTTTGCATGCTGGATTTATTTTGTTTGTTTGTTTGTTTTGTTATTTTTTTTTACATGGATATTAAAAAAGAAAAAGTCTTTAGGACCAAAATCACTGTTTTCACTTGTTCTCTCCTTGTCACAAACACCAGCTACCAACTTTCCTGCTCAGCTTAACTCACCCCAGCTTCGGGTTCTGCAGCTTCTTGGCAGCGGTATGGACAACTATGTGTGGTCGAGGGGAAAAAATACAAGATGAGACTTTTTCTTTTTCCTTTCTAAGATACAGTTAGCTATATGTTGAAACAAAACATCAGAAAAGTGGAGGAATAAGCATCAGGGACCCCCTATTCACTGATACAATGAAATCAGAAGTCCCTGCTGGGACCGTGGGGTTTTGGGGGTTTGAGGCCACTTTGGTCAGTCCAGCATCTGCCCAGCTTTCAAGGTAGCAATTAAACACTTCTAAATACTTCATTGTTCTCAGGAGGGCAGAAAAATTGCTGGTATGCTCTCACTCCTGCCGGCCTCCACTGGAAAGGGGCTGAAAAGCACGGGAATGTTTAATTTAGATAGGAAACGCATAAGTGGCGGTTAGCTTAAAGTACACAGGGTAACGAAAAATACAGGAAAAATACACAGAAAAAAATCAATTACCAGCTTGCAACTGCATTAGAACAAAAAAAGGTGCATGCAGGAAATCACAAGGAAGCACCTTTGAAAATTACATTTTATTTTTATGCAACACAAATACTGTGACAAATTCAGCGAGCCGGCTGTCTCGGGGTTTCGCTTCGATGTGTGCAAGCGTGTAGATGACAAGATTGTGGGTGGGAACACTATGGAGAGCGGAGGGAGCTGAGACAGAGCTGTGTTCAGGATTCCTGCCCTCCATAGATTTCTAATCTTCCAACATCCGTTTTCATTTCCTCACCTTGGCCGAAAACTTGCAGTATGAAAAATTTGAATGCAGTGATTTTTACTGCAAAAAAATCAAATACCAAAGCAGAGAATCATTTATTTAGGAGCCTGTTTGTTGTGTAACAACACCTGATGTTGTGGCTGCCCTCCTCTTTCACTGGCCACAATGGACCTTGTCTCGTGGTGGGCACCACAGAGCTGCGGTTCCTCCTGCAGAGAGCACTTGGTTTTGGGACACCGACCCAAATATCCCCTTTTCAGCTGAACTGATCCACCTCCTGAAAGCCCTGCAGATGAAACCACCTGCTTAGGGAAAGCTCTTGGTCTTTGGTGGGACAAAGTTCCCATTTCCAGGCTTTTCTCTGCAGCCCTGCA
>VZTO01005969.1:79006-90398 GCA_013400615.1 Syrrhaptes paradoxus | reverse complement strand
CCCTTTGCCCCCCTGGATGGGGCTGGACCCTCACCCTCACCTCTGGGCAGCTCGGTGGGAGTTTGCATCCCTCTGCACTTGGGCGTGGGGGCTCTGGCCCCAGCCCCAGATGTTATTTCCCCCCCAGCATCCCTGATGGCGAGCGGGGCCGACCATCCCAGTGCAGCGCCCAGGGAGCAGGGGTGGGAAGTGGGGGTCAGCTGCAGCATTGGGGGTCCCATGGCAGCACCCTGAGCGGGGCACTTCTGTGCCCCCACGTGGGTCCCTGGCACTGAGCAGCAGGGTCACAGGGGTCTGTACCATGTCTGGGGTCCCGCCAGCAGCCCCCCACGTGCTCCATGGCAGCCCCGGCACACGCGGGTCCACACAGGGCGGTGGCACGGACGGAGCCACAGCCGTGTGCGGTCGAAGCCCGGCGGTGCCAAGGCGTGTCCGTGCCAAGGTGTGTCCATCCTCCGGGCAGCCGGGGCGGGCGGTCCAGCCGGAGCATCCTTGGCGCGCTCGGCGGTACCTCCTGCCGCGCGGGGATGCTGCTGGCCCTGTTTGTCTTGGCTCCGTCGGGGTTTTTCCTGCATGGAGCCGGCTGGAGCTGGGCAGCAGCCAGGGGCTTTATAAATACAACCGTCGGACACCTCTCTGGGTGGTGCTGAAAGCTCCCGAAATAGCCCCGCCGCCCCGCCAAGACGCGTGGCCGGGATGTTCGCAGGGCAGCCCTGGGCGGGGTGTGGGAGTGGGGCTCCCCCAGCGCCCCGACCCCCGTCCTGGGGACCCCTGGGTCTCCCTCCCCAGCTGAGTGAGCACCCACTGCCCCCACAGCACCGGGACGGGCTGTCCCACCCCTGCTCCCGCCAGCTCCCACTGGGACCTGTCCCCCAGGTCTGTCCCCAAGCCAGGAGGGACACCCCAGGAGCGGGCACCCTGTGGAAAAGGGGGGTCAGCGCTGGGGGGGACACGATGCCACGAGGGGAGCGGGGCAGCCACGGGGCACAGCGCGTCCCGGGCACCGCGCAGAGGGGACGTTGGCTTGGCCGGCTGTGGCTGGTGGAGAAGAGCCGGGAGGGGAGCGGTGGCTTCACAGCGTCCCCCCCGTGCCAGCGCTGTGCGGCCCCACGCCGTATCCTCCCTGCGGGGCGGGCAGGGATGGCCGGAGGCCGTGGGACGCTGGCCTTGGCGGCGGCTGCTTTCTGCTGCCGGGGCTGGGGTCTGACCTTGGCAGAGCCGGCGGGGCCGTGGGAGGGGGCAGCCGGACCTTCCGGACAAAGGGACCCGGCTGTGGGCAGGAGCTGGCGCCGGAGCCCGGCGTGGGGGCAGGACCCCGTCCGGGGCACGTCGTGCCGGCCGCCTCCGCTCGACGCTGCTGGCAGCGTGCCGGGGGACAGGGACAGCGGTGGCCCCTGTAAGGGCTGGTGCAGACTGGGGGGTTCCCAGCACCCAGCTGTGGCCGGAGCCGTCCTCCCACCGGGTCTCTGCCAGATTCCACCCGGGTCCTGGCATTTCAATGTGCCATGCCTTTGGAAAATGGCATTTTAATGCTCCTGCTGGAAATGAGATGGAAAATGTCTGTGGGCTGCTGCAGGAAGGCTCTCAGGAGGGACGTCCCCGGGCAGGGACGGGGGCATTGCCCACCGCTGTCCCTGCACCGGCCCCGCACAATAGCTCTCGGGCTGAAGGCTGAAAGGTTTCTTGGGTTTCTTTTCTCTTTTTCTTGTTTTTTTCTTTTCTTTTTTTTTAATAATTGTCCTCTAGAGAAATGGGATGAATAGGTCGATTTAATTTTTTCCCCATGTTTCATTCCCGCAAGTGAAGGTTCACAAACGCCGGGCGACGCGGCAGCACGGTGCCGGCAGCAAACACCCAGCGCTCGCCCCGGCCAGGGCTGCCGCCTGCCCCCGTTCCTAGAAGGCAGCAACGTGCCCACGCTGGCCCTGGGTCCGGGTCTGTTCCTGGGTCCGGGTCTGCTCCCCAGTGCTGGGGACAATCGGAATCAGCGCTGGGGTCCCTCGGGTGCGGGAACAGGCGCCAGTCCCCTGCCAAGCGCCACAGCATCCTCCCCGTGCCCGAACGAGGGGGTGTCCCTGTGCAGAGGTGGGGGGTCCTCACTGGGCTCAGCGCCGTGCCGCTGCGTGGCCGTGGACAGGATGAGCCCCTCCAGGGCAGGATGAGCCCCTCGTTGGACAGGATGAGCCCCTCATTGGGCAGGATGAGCCCCTCCTGGGCAGGATGAGCCCCTCGTTGGGCAGCGGGTCCTGAGCAGGGACAGAGGGAGGTCACCGCATGACACAGCCCGGAGGAAATCTCTGCCTGGAAGAGGGGAGCTGGATGTTTTTCCAGCCTGAAGCCCAAACAAAAGGTTTTGTAATAAGTGTGTCCCCTGGTCTCGGCTCAGCACCCGGCTCAGTTGGCCACAGTGTCCCCCCCCCGAGTTGTTCCCCAGGTTTGCACCCTGCTGCTCCCAGGACATGACCCTGCGCCGTCACCTCTGCGGGCTCTGTCCCTTCCTCCAGCAACGTGTGTCCCTGGGAGACTGCAGGGACACAGGGACACGGGGACATGGGGACGACCCTGAGCACCGGCCAAGGGCTGGCGTCTCTAACAGAAATAAATAAGTCCTGCTAAGAAAATATTCTGTGTTTTCTGCCCTGATTCCCACTGGGGCGTGACCTCCTGGTCCCCAGTTTTGGTTGGCAGAGGGACAGCGGTGACAGGGACGCAGCGGGAGGTGACAGGGGTTTGTGGGCGCAGGGTCAGGCGCAGGCGAGGGGGATCTGGAGCCCTTAAGGGAAATTAAATGAGATACTGGGTTGTACTGGGAGTGAGGAGCCTGGCACTGGGCAGCGGCACATTGTCCACCTGGGCTGGGGCAAAGCATCCGACACCGTCCCACCCGGCATCCGCGTCGGAGTGGGAGAGACGTGGGTCTGAGGGATGGGCTGCTCTGGGGATGGTCGCACGGAGGGGATGGAGCTGCCCCACGGGGTCCCTGCCGCCTGTGACACGGGGCTCGGGGACAGCAGGGGTTTTGGCGTCGTCCCCAGGAACCCAGGGCCGCTGGAATTCCCCGTGAGGCTTTCGGCTCTGAGACAAAGGAAATGTGGCAACTAAAAAAAAAATAAAAAAAAATTAAAATTTCAGATTGAAAAATCCAAGCAGCTGATTCAGCGGTGTTGAAACATCTTGTGACAGCGTCTGGCAAATTTTTTCCAAACAAAATTCTGGGAAAAAATTCAGCCTGATTTTGCACAACCGCTGTCTGTCCCAATCGCGAGGCACGTGCTGGGGGCGGCGCTGGGGCTGGTCCCCGGACCCTGTGGTGCTGCAGACCCCCGGATCGCAGCCGAGCAGCGGGTCTGGTCCCTCCGCGGCGCCGAAACGGTCGTTACCGCGCGCGGGGGAAAATCTGAAACCCAAGCCGGCAGCGCGGGGCCAGCCCGGCCGGGCGGCGGGAGCGCGGTTTATGGTGGCGTCTCGTCAGAGTTTCCACTGCACACCTCGGGCTTGCCGGGGTCTCGCGTCGGCTCACATAAATTAAATTAAATTAAATAACATCAACTCAAATCCTGCCTGAAAAGCGGGCGATGGGTGTGAATACGTGTGAGCAGCTCCTCCGCTGCTGGGCCAGAAACGGTCCTTTGTGGTGGCTGGCCCTGGGGACAGCAGGGACGGGGCTGGGGACAGGGATGGGGACAAGGATGGGGAGAAGGATGGGGATGGGGACAGGGAAGGGGATGGGGACAGGGTTGGGGACAGGGATGGGGTGCTCCACCTCCCCACCACGCTGCCCCACAGCTTGCCCGGCTCTGCCACCACGTGCCTAGCAGGTCCCGGTCCCCGGGCTGCTCTGCCCTGGGGACACCCCAGAAGGGACCCAGGCAAGGCTGGGGGTGGCACGGGGGTTAGCGACCACCCCAGTAAGCAAACGGGGGGAGGAAGGTCAGCATGCCCACACTGCCCAGAGGGGTGCTGGGGGGATGCACCAGGGACGGTTACCCCCGTGTCACCCTGCCGTGCCCGGGGAGTGGCATCGTTCCCAGTGAGCCCCCCGGCAGGTCACCGTACCCCCGCGCCCCCGCACCCCCACCCGCCTGCCGGGGCGGGATGCAGCCGAGGCTCCCGCTCCTGAAATTTATTTTAATGTAAACCTAGCTCTGAGGCAGCTTTTTCTCATTTTTAAACTATTTCATATCAATCCCTGGCCTGCCGTTTGTTTTCTTTGAGTGCGGTGGGAGCGTGGTCGGCATTGCTGAGGAGATCTCCTCCGGAATCTTGGCAGAGGCACCTCCCTATCTTTGAAGAAACGGCAAATGCAAAACAGAAGGCAGATATTAGAGAAGCATAAACAAGATTTTCCCCTTTGCTAACCCCAGGAGCGGTGCAGCAGCCGGCTCGGAGACATGGCGGCGGGGGGGGACCCTGTGCCCGGACCCCTGCCCGCAGCAGGTCCCTGTCACCTGCGTCCCCGTTGTGCAGGGGCACGCGGTCAGCCCAGTCCCCAAGGGCTGTGACCGACCCGCCGGGAGGGTTCGCAGTGGATGGGGGGGTTACAGCCGGGGGTGCCCCCACCGGGCTCTGGGGTCACCCCCAAATGCTGACACCCTGAGGAAATGCTGCTCGGAGGGTGAGGCTGGGTCATGGTGTGTTGCCGTGGGGGGGTTTGCAGGGGACGTGCACGGGGAAGGAGCAAGGGCAGCTGCCGAAGCATGGGATGGTGGGACGGGCAGCAGCACAGGCAGGGGGGCAGGCAGGGGTGCAGGCAGGGGGACAGGCAGCAGAGATGCTGCTGCAGAAGGGAGGAGATGCCCGGCTCAGGGCTGGGTCCTGCCAAGTGAGCTCTGAAGCCACTGAGGGCTCCTGGCCTTGCCCGTGGCTCCCCTGGTGCTGTCAGGGGCTCCCACCGCTCCTCCATCGCCCGCATCGCCCTTCACGGGGGTCCCATCCCATGGCCACGGGCTGGGGCAGGGCGCAGGAGCCACGTCCCGCTGTGGTGCAGGGGTGATGGGCTCCGGCAGCACCAGGCTGCTCTGTGCCGTGCCATTGCCCTGGATCTCCGTGGGGACAGTGGGGACGAGGACCCAGGGGGTCTTTGGGGCATCCCTGTCCCCACGTCCCAGCCCAGGGCACAGGCAGCAGCCCCCCAGCCAGCTGCCCCAGCCACTCCGAGCACCCCTGCCCCAGACGGCTCTGGCCCCGACCTCGTCAGGATGAAGCCGGTGACCCCAGCACAGGGCTGGAAGTTTAAGTGGCTGCGGTTGGTGGCCACTTGCCCGTAAATTCCCCGAGATGGGAATCGCTCTCCGCGGGTCCCTCCAGGCTTAGTGGGTTTCTTTGCAAAACACTCGTTGCATGAGAAAACGCCGCTTCTGCACAGGGGCTGCGAGGGCGAAGCGGCGAAGGGGACGGGACCCCTGGCACCCCCGTCCTCACTGGCCCCCCCAGCTCCAGCCCTCAGCTCTCGCTCTGCCCCAGCCACTGGCTCTCAGGGACATGTCACCGCTGCCCCCAGGCACCGTCCCGCCGGGAGGAGGAGGAAAAGGAGGAGAGGGGAAGAAGAGGGGAAGCAAAAAAAAATGAATCCCCACAAAAATGTCTTCATAACAGGAAACGTCTCATAAAATACCTGTGGTTTGGCGTGTGTGATCCGACTGGTCCAACTATGCACCTGGCAGGCAACCCTGCTATTAGTGCTGCGCGGGCTGGGGGAGCCGGGGCTGCTGGGGGGGAGGACGGGACCGGGGAGCTCAGGGTGCAGAATCCCACCATTGGGAGTGGGACGAGGGGGAAACATGTCCCTTGGGTCCTGCTCACTTCCCTGTGTGCCCAGGGGACATCCCAGCTGTGTTTTGGTGGGGGACTGTGGGGATGCAGGGAGCCATCGCCCAGAACCTGGCGCTTCTGTGGCTTCAGGCCGGGAGTCTCCCCCCAGACCTGGGTCTGAATCAGTGCAGCCCCCGAGGTCTCTGTCCATGTCCCCGAAGCTGCAGTGCCACCGTTCCTCAGGGATGGCATCGCCCCGTGCGTGCCCTTGGCTCCATCCACAGCTGGGCACGTCAGCAGTGGTCAGCCAGGGCTTCATGTGCTCACGGAGGAGTTGTGACAGCCCGAGGGGGGGATTAAGCCCTGAGCCGTGACCTGCGGTGGGCTCACCCCTTATGGTGCTCCCGGCACACACGCAGGGGCGTTAATCCGCCCGAGCCGATCCCTGACCCGGCGGCTGTGGGAGCAAGAGGCAGCAACAACCCTGCTGTCAGCACCGGCGCTGGACCCCGGCTGCTTGGCTCTGGGCTCTGTGCTGGGCTGTGCCATGCTGTGCCATGTGGTGCCATGCCGTGCTGTGCCGTGCCATGCTGTGCTGTGCCATGTGGTGCCATGTGGTGCCGTGCCGTGCCATGCTGTGCTGTGCCATGCTGTGCTGTGCTGTGCCATGTGGTGCCATGCCATGCTGTGCCGTGCCATGCCATGCCGTGCCATGCCGTGCCATGCCGTGCCATGCCGTGCCATGCCCACCCCGCTGTGCACAGAGCCCAGGCGCGGGCGCTGCGGGGTGGCGGGAGGCTGTCTGCATGCGGGGTGCGGTGTTTTTCTTTCCTCAAGGAAAATGTTTTCTTGTTCCCTCGGCTGACGGCGGGCGCGGCTCCGGGTCCGTGCGGCGCGTTCGGCGGCTCTTGGCCGGGATCCGGTGTCACGCGTCCGCGGCCCCGCCGGTGCCAAGCCTCTCCCCGCGCACCGGCGCTGCTCGGCCGAGCTGCTGCTGATGCCTTTGGCTCTCGCAGCCCATCCCGCGGAAGCAGCGTGCTCGCTCTGCGTCTCAATAGCTCGCTTTTCGTCTTTGACTCACTTTATTATTATTTTTAAAGCGTGTGTAGCGCAAACCAAATCATCCACCTCCCGCTGGAGGCGGTCCAGCCCCGTGTTGGGCTTGGAAAACCTCCCGGCTCGATTTTTTATTGTAAATGACCGGAGGATGGAGCAGCGCGATGGGACACGGCGGCGTCCAAGCCCGCGCCGCTCCAGCCCACCCACACGGGCCGGCTGCTTTCTCGGTGCTTTCTCCTCGCAGCGTCCACCCGGCCGGGCGAGTGTGCGGGGTGCCCACCGCCCCCCATCGCACCTCATCGCACCCCACCGCACCCCACCGCAGCTCACCGCACCCCACCGCACCCCACCGCAGCCCGGGAGAGCATCCGCCGCGGTTCGGAGAGGTGCTGCCCCTGCCCCGTGCTCCCAGAGTGTGACACAGGGACAGGGATGGGGATGTGCCCGTGCTGGGCAGGGGGTTGAAGCGCATCCAGGGCTCCACTCGGGCTCCCCCCGCGCCCAAGCAAACCTCTGGGGGGGCTGGTGTGGCCCCAGGTTTGACGGGGGGACGGAGCCGGGAGAGGGAAGCGAGCGGCACGCCGTGCCCTGCCCTGATCCCGCTTTTCCTGCCGGCTTTAAACAAGTTCTCCCTTTTCCTGACCTTCAGCCGCGATCGCAGATCCCCCGTGGCTCCCATGTATTGACTTAAAAAATAAATCACCCTGGCAGGGAGCGGGCGCGGTGCCCGCCTGCCAGCGCCGTGATTAACACTGAGATACCGCGGGACAGAAATCACCGCAGCTCCGCCAGCAAAACCCCGCCTGTGTGCGCGGGGAAGTCGCCCGGCCCCTGGGCAGAGCCGTGCCGGGGGGGCTGGCAGGGACGCTGGGGGGACAGGGGGGACGCTGCGGGGCGGCGGCAGCCCCCATCCCCTGGGACCGGCCGGGAACTGTGCGTCCCGCGCGCGCCCGGGCGGGCAGCGCAGCCAGGGACCGTTCCCGCGGTGACAGGGGCGGGACAGGCTCCGGCTGCCCCCGGCGAGAACAAGGTGACATTTCTCGTCTCCTTTCTCATGCTCTAAGTGTGAGATTTTTATTTTTTTTTCCCCTTTCCCGGCGCTTTCATTGCGTGCCAGCGGTGTTTAACACGTCTGCTCGCCGGCTGCCCGGGGCGCAGACACTCGCCGCGCTCTGAAGCCGTGCCAGGGGTCCCCGTGCCGCGGCCCCGCTCCCCCCGCAGCGCTGCTGCCGAGCCCCGGCCCCGCTCCCGCATCCCGGGGGAGCAGCGCCGCGGCGCCGGACCCCTCGGGCGCTCCCCCCGCAGGAACCCGCCCGGCCCCGCGGCCGCTGCGCTCGGATTCTCCGCGGGGAGCGGCTGTGGGCGAGAGACCAGGCTGTGCCGGGGGAGAGCGGGGTGAGCCCCGTCCCGCAGAGCCCCCCGAGCATCTCCCGGCTCCCGGTGGGAAAAAGGTGTCTCCTGGTGGGATGTCAGCCAGGCGTACCGGAGCAGTTCCCAGCCCCACAGGACAGGCAGGTGACACTCAGCTGTAGGGTGACACCAGCTGTGACACCCAGCTGTAGGTGACACCCATCCATAGATGACACCCAGCTGTAGGTGACATCCAGCCGTAGGTGACACCCATCCATAGGTGACACCCAGCCGTAGCTGTCGTGGGCACGGTGGCCCCATCTGCACCGCGAACCAGCCGCTGTTTGCAGCCTGTCCCGGGAGATGAGGACTCCGCGCGGCCGCTCGTTGTGATTAATTATCGTTCCATAGCGCAGGGGATGTCAGGCATGAAAGAGCCTCTCCGCAGGCACGCTGTGCACACTTTATCCGTCAGACGAGGATCCAGATGTTTCCATTTTATTCGTATTAAATCATCGCCTGCAGAGCCCGGGTGATGCGAGGCTCCTGCCCCGGTGCCGTGCAGGGATCCCATCCCCAAGGGACAGAGACACATCCCCGGGGGGCTCAGGGCAGAGTCCCCCCGTTGTCCCCGCAGCCCCTCGGGAGGGCGGGGGCTGGCGGAATGACCCGTCTGGACTGAGGGGGAACATGCTGGAGCAGAGCCTGTGTCCGGAGATGCCGGGTCACAGTCAGCACCTCGGTGTGGAGCCGGTGGACTCCAATTTCCACCCGTTTGGCAGCAAAACCGTGGCTGGAGCCAAAGCGGCTGGATCCCCTTGTCTTCCTTCTCTGTCCCCTCTGGCTCCGGTTCCCCTCAGTCCCGTGTCTCTCCAGGGGCTGGGGTCTCACAGAAGGACGGGGGGACATGTGCAAACAGCAGCGAGGGGCTGGGGCACCCCAGGGTGCTGCTCCCATGGCGAGGGCGCGTGGGAACAACGAGGAGCATCCCGGAAAAACAGCCCCGTGCAGGGAGAGCAGGGGAACAGAGCCCAGGTGGGAGAGGAGAGCTGAGAGGGGGGAGTCGGAGATGGAGGCACAGGGGTCATTCCAGGTAAGGAAAACAAATAAATAGCTGATTCAGGGGTTTGCTCTCCTCTTTTATTTAGCAGAAACTGTATTTTTACAGCTGCAATCCCTTAAAATGGGATTCTTTTTCCCTTAAACAAATCCTTGTAAAATAATGCTTCATAAAAATAAGCGTTCCTCTTCTCAACCCCGAAGACAGAAAAACAATAACTCCAGCGAGGCCCTCTCCGTGCCGCCGAGGAGGCTGCGGTGGCTGTCACACGTGTCCCCGCAGCACAGCGGGAACCCGGACGCGGCCCCGGCAGAGCACCGGTGCCACCAGCCCCACCAGGCAGAGCAGGGCTCCTGTCCCAGCAGCCGCCGTGGCCTCCTGCATCCTCGCAGAGACCAGGCTCTGTGTGCCACCAGTGGCAGAGCTGTCCCTGTCCCCATCCCCGTGGTGCGGGGACCCTGAGGAACCCGGCTCCGGAGGCACGTCCTGGCAGGAGAGCGGCAGTCGAGGTCACCTCGGCACCGCAGCCTCCGACAACCTGCCAGCGCTGGGAGCATCATCCCGCGCCAGGGCTCTCTGCCCCCTTTAATTTGCTTTAATTTTGTTTTAATTTGGGGGATTTTTGGGATTGTTTTTTCTCCAGGCTGCAGCTTTTTTTTTTTTTTCACTGCTGCTTCAGCAAAAGCAATTCAGGAAATTCCGATGAAATCCCGGCGCACAGCAGCCCTGCCCCTGCTCCCCGGCGGGAGAGGCCGAGAGCTTAATTCTCATTAATAACCACCACGGGGCAATTATTGCGAGAAGGAGGAAAACCGGCAAAGCTCTTCGGCATCACGTGTTATTTAAGCTTCCGAAAATAAATGTTCTTTGCAAATCAATCTGTTTGCAGCTCCGTGTGTGGAGCTGGCGCAGATAAAGCTGCGAGAGGAAAGGTGTATTTATAGAGGACGTTGATTTTAAATAAACAGACACTTCACGCAGAGGCTGCCGCCCCCCAGCCCTCCCAGCGCTGCCCGCACAGTGCCGCAGCTGAGCCGCAAACGCAGCGAGTCCGGGGCTCCAGCGCCGTGGGTTCGGTCCCACACCCCCCCGGCAGCTCCCCGGAGGGCTCGGCGCTGGCACCCCGAGGGAGTCACGGCTGGAGCGGACACGGGTGCTGTCAGAGACCCTGCTTGCCTGAGGGATGCCTCAGTGGGCTGGGGTTTCATCCTGCCTTCTTCCCCATCCTGCCTTTTCCCCATCCTGCCTTTTCCCCATCCTGCCTTTTTTCCCCTCTTCTAATATATGTTAAAAATACCTAAGGGGAGCCTGACATGGGAATAACCCCAGACAGGTTCTGGGGCGGCCTCCGAACGCTCCGTGGGGTGCCCAGGGGTGGTTATTGCTCACAAACCGTGTTTTCATCCTGCATCTCCCCGCCGGCGCATGTCGGGAAGGGCAACGTGTTCCGGGCATCCGTGGTCCAGAGAATGGTGAATCCGAGGGGGTCGCACTCCTGCCGGGATCCTCCCCGGGTTCCTGGCTGATCCTTGCGGGATGGAGGGTGCGGATGGGGGTCCCGGTGCCCGCTCTCACTGTCCCTTTCTTGCAGGAGCCGTGGGGACCAGGATGCTGCCGGACGCCGTGGCGCTGCTGGCGGTGATGGTGATGGTGGTCGGCCTTCGCTCAGCGGCAGGAGGTGGCGCGGGGGGCTACGCCCAAGTCAAGTACATGCAGCCCATGGTGAAGGGACCCCTGGGACCCCCCTTCCGCGAGGGCAAAGGGCAGTACCTGGGTAAGGGACGCGCTCTGCGGAGGGGCGGGAGGACGTGGGGCTGCAGCATCCCGCAGCCGTCGGGCACTTGTCACCCCTCACCCTTGGGGTCGGTGTCCCCAGGAGCAGGCTGGGGGGGCCAAGGGTGTCTCACGCGTCCTTGGCCAGGCACGGAGGGGCCGTTTAGGGCTCCTTAACCCCTTGCAGGACAAGGACAGGCACAGAGAGGCTCAGCAGAGGAGCAGAGCCCTTTGCTGGGGCTGGCTGGGCACCCCTGGGGGACCCATGTCTCACAAGCCCTCTGCTCCCTTCTTCCTCCTCCTCCTCCCTTCCTGCACGCTCCCCGGTAGCTTTGGGGCTGAGCCCAGGACCCCCGGCTCTCGCCATCTCTCCCTCTCGCTGCTGTTAAACCCGAGCCC
>VZTO01005969.1:61695-78602 GCA_013400615.1 Syrrhaptes paradoxus | reverse complement strand
AAACCGGCAAAGCTCTTCGGCATCACGTGTTATTTAAGCTTCCGAAAATAAATGTTCTTTGCAAATCAATCTGTTTGCAGCTCCGTGTGTGGAGCTGGCGCAGATAAAGCTGCGAGAGGAAAGGTGTATTTATAGAGGACGTTGATTTTAAATAAACAGACACTTCACGCAGAGGCTGCCGCCCCCCAGCCCTCCCAGCGCTGCCCGCACAGTGCCGCAGCTGAGCCGCAAACGCAGCGAGTCCGGGGCTCCAGCGCCGTGGGTTCGGTCCCACACCCCCCCGGCAGCTCCCCGGAGGGCTCGGCGCTGGCACCCCGAGGGGGTCACGGCCGGAGCGGACACGGGTGCTGTCAGAGACCCTGCTTGCCTGAGGGATGCCTCAGTGGGCTGGGGTTTCATCCTGCCTTCTTCCCCATCCTGCCTTTTCCCCATCCTGCCTTTTCCCCATCCTGCCTTTTTTCCCCTCTTCTAATATATGTTAAAAATACCTAAGGGGAGCCTGACATGGGAATAACCCCAGACAGGTTCTGGGGCGGCCTCCGAACGCTCCGTGGGGTGCCCAGGGGTGGTTATTGCTCACAAACCGTGTTTTCATCCTGCATCTCCCCGCCGGCGCATGTCGGGAAGGGCAACGTGTTCCGGGCATCCGTGGTCCAGAGAATGGTGAATCCGAGGGGGTCGCACTCCTGCCGGGATCCTCCCCGGGTTCCTGGCTGATCCTTGCGGGATGGAGGGTGCGGATGGGGGTCCCGGTGCCCGCTCTCACTGTCCCTTTCTTGCAGGAGCCGTGGGGACCAGGATGCTGCCGGACGCCGTGGCGCTGCTGGCGGTGATGGTGATGGTGGTCGGCCTTCGCTCGGCGGCAGGAGGCGGCGCGGGGGGCTACGCCCAAGTCAAGTACATGCAGCCCATGGTGAAGGGACCCCTGGGACCCCCCTTCCGCGAGGGCAAAGGGCAGTACCTGGGTAAGGGACGCGCTCTGCGGAGGGGCAGGAGGACATGGGGCTGCAGCATCCCGCAGCCGTCGGGCACTTGTCACCCCTCACCCTTGGGGTCGGTGTCCCCAGGAGCAGGCTGGGGGGGCCAAGGGTGTCTCACGCGTCCTTGGCCAGGCACGGAGGGGCCGTTTAGGTCTCCTTAACTCCTTGCAGGACAAGGACAGGCACAGAGAGGCTCAGCAGAGGAGCAGAGCCCTTTGCTGGGGCTGGCTGGGCACCCCTGGGGGACCCATGTCTCACAAGCCCTNGGGCTGGCTGGGCACCCCTGGGGGGACCAAAGGGGACCCATGTCTCACAAACCCCCTGCTCCCTTCTTCCTCCTCCTCCTCCCTTCCTGCACGCTCCCCGGTAGCTTTGGGGCTGAGCCCAGGACCCCCGGCTCTCACCATCTCTCCCTCTCGCTGCCGTTAAACCCGAGCCCTCCCTGCCGGGCCTTTTCCATCCCCCCCCCATTCCGTTTCCCCGTCTGCGTTTCTCACCAGCTGGGAAAGGGAAGGGGGCCAAGGGCAGAGCCCAGACCCAGCCCAGCGAGGGGAGAGCAGGAGGGAGGCATCTCCTCCCTGGGGGGGCCGTGCCTGGGGCCTCCCCTGTGTTAAATCTCTCCCCACCGAGCGACGTGTGCGGTGCGGAGGGGCAGAGGCTCCGAGGGCATCGCTCCTCAGGGCATCCTCCAGCCACACGAGCCCCCAGCACCCCCGAGGTGCTCGAGACCGTCCCCACACCCTGGGCAGCAGCAGCTCAGTGTCTTTAACTGAGGAGGGGGATGAGGGGAGGGTCTGAGCCCCTTCCTTGACACCAGTCAGAGGGGACCCCGGCGCCCTTCCCAGAGCCAGCCGCTGCCGGCAGCACCGTGGGACGGGACAGTGCTGGGCTGGGGCTCCCGGACCCCCCAGGTCAGTGCTCAGCCCTCGGGAAGAGCCGCCGGAGCCCTCCCTGGGGGTTCACACAGACCCAGACCCCCCAGGAGCCCAAGTCTTGGCTCTGGGAAGAGAAACGGGAGAAGGCTGAGCCGCCGGTGGCTGATTTACTGCCGGGCGGAATGGCTTATCAGCAGCGCAGCTCAGCACATGTGTCAGAAAACAGCCAAACCTGGAGCCGACGCGTGCTAAGAGCCCCCCCGCCTCCCTGCCCCCTTCCCAGCTGTTGTAAAGCTGCTCCCTGAACCCCGGCCAGAGACAAAACCTTCCAGCACAGCGCAGGAACGCTTCAGCTGCTGGTGGGACCGGATTCAAATATCTCCCTGCTGGTTTTCCTTCTTTTTTTCCTCTTCTTCCTATGTATCCGCGTGGCTTGTGCTGCCTCTGAGCATCGCTGCCGGCTAACCACGGTGCGGAGAGGAGTGAGCCAGGGACAGGCTCGGGGGGGGAGCTTTGCTGGGTTAGAGGGGACACCCAGGCAGGGCAGAGCACAGGAGTCCCCTGGACACCACTCTCCTAAAACCTCTGGGAAAGAGGGAAGACGGGCAGGGGGATGCGGGCAGGGGGATGCAGGCAGGGGGATGCGGGCAGGGGGATGCGGGCAGGGGGATGCGGGCAGGGGCAGCTCCCTGAGCCAGGGGTGCGGGGCCATGGGTTGGTGGCTTGGGGAAGCTGGTGCCTCCTGGATCCCACCGAGCTCCCATCTCTGCTTAACCTCCGATTTGGCACGGAAAATCCCTGCTGGCCTCCTGCCCTGCTCGGGGAGCTCAGCTGACTCGCCGCGACGGCGCTGGGCTGTGCCGTGCCCCTCCAGGTTACCCCTGAGCCGGCGGGGAGCTGTGCGGGGCCCCCCCCACGGGGCTGGGACCCAAGCTCTGCCTTCGGGGCTGCACTGCCCAGGAGGGGGGAGCAGGCAGGGGCTGTCCCCATGTCCCCAGAGCAGGTGGCCCATGAGTCCTGCTGCTTCTGGAGAGACCCTGGGGGGCTGCTGCTCGCTGCACGTGGCCAAGAGGCCACCAGGTCCCTTCGCTCCTGCTAACAGGGAAACTGCCACCTCCACGCTGCCGTCTGCAGCCTGCTCCCGTCTCACCACCATCCCCTGCACGGCCGCTCCATCTGCCAGGGCTGCAGCTGTGTCCTGCCCTGAGCCTCCCAGCCCAGCTCCGGGGACCCGCTGCCACAGGAGAGGGGATGGGAGATGCAGTGACACCAGTTCCATGCAACATCCCCATGAGCCTGTGAAACTCGCTCTCACGAGACAGGGCTTGGCAGCAGTGCTGGAACGAGCTCGGCCGGGCTGTGCGAGCTCGGCCAGGCTGTGCCACGGAGCAGCCAACCTCTCCTCCCCGCAGTGTCATCCGGCCGCGCCGGCCAGACCCGCTGCTGGCTGCTGGTGGCTGGGAACCACTTCCCCTCGAGCTGGATGATTCCTCTGGCAGCCAGGCTGCACCACGGCCCCTCCTCAGGGTCCTCACCGGGCTGAACGCAGCTCCTGAGGGGCTGCAGGATCCCCCTGGACCTGTCCCTGCTCCTCAGGAGGGGAAAAGTTCAGCGGTGCCCAGGCAGGAGCTCACGGGGGCTGTGCCGGCCCCTTCCCCTTCCCGCTGCCCCGGCGGCTCTGCGTCAGCATTCACGGCAGCTCTGCTCGTGCTTCGCGGGGAGCGCACGGCCCCGTGCAGAGCTCTGAGACATGGGCTTTTGAAATCGGAGACGGCTGGGGCTGCAATGTCCCAGTTTCTCTCCGCTCGCGTCCCCGGTTTGGTTTTCCCGTCTGCTTTTTTAGCCGCCTGCAAGTTGGCAGCTCTCGCCTGGCGATTCTCTTCGCTGCCTTGTGCGAGGGTGTGCGTGTGCTTTTTCCTTCCTTCGTGGGCTCAGCGGCAGATCCTTGTTCTGAGTCCATGCAAAATGACCTAGAAAGCTAATTCTTTTCAAACCATCGCAAGAAAGGAAAAAATAAGAAAAAGGGGGGGGTGAGGGGAGAGGACACATTGAAATAATTTTCTGGAGAAAAATTTTTCCAGAATTCAAACCCCAGAAATCCGCTTTAGCGCAACGCTTTGCATCTCCCTCGCCGTCTTTCCCACACCGTTTTCTGGGGCGAGGAGCGGGAGGTTTGCAGAAATCCAGTGGCAGTGTCATGACAGACAAGTATTTCCTTCCTTTCCCCAGCCAAGTGACCTCTGTCACAGCCAGGACGCGGGCCAGGCTCTGATGTGTAGATAAGCTCCGAGTGTGTTTCCAGAACCCAAAGGAGCAGGGAGCCGGCGTGGACAGGGCCGAGCTAACTGTGTGCTTGGGAAGGTAAAGCCGCCCCGATGCACCCCAACGGCGCCTGGGCAGCCGCAGTTATGCTTTTCACGTGTCTCAAATCTCCCCTAATCTTTTCCCGTTGACTGGGAAAATCTCCGTGGTGGCAGATCCCGGCGCTGCGGGTGTCCGTGTGCCCAGAGCCGGCTCAGCGCCCGGGCGGGGGGCTGGCAGAACCCGGGGACCCCCCGCCTCCTCCTCAGAGCCTCCTGCTCTGCTCCCAGCCCTGACGGGACCCGTTCCCATCCCAGGAACTCGCCCCTGTGGATCTGATCCTGACCAGGACGTTCAGCCCTGGGCCGATGGGGTTGAAGTTTGCCCGAGGTGTCCCGGCTCTCTCCTCTGCCCTTCGCATTTCTCATCATAGTCCCACGTACGTGCGGCTGCCAAGAATTTCTGTCATTTCCAGCTTCCCAAAAAATAATTTGTCAGATTTATTCTTTCTCGCCCGTTCCTGGTGTCACGCAGGAAGGGACCCCCTGCCCGGAGCAGTTACTGACGCTCACGTCCGCGCTTTGAGCACCGAGCTGCGGCGGGCGTGGAACCTGCCTGTGCTCAGCTTCGCACTCTCGCAGCCCGTTAGTTTCTTTCTCACATCCCTTTGCAAAAGGCCCCAATAAATTCTCGAAATGTCAGGCGGTTAGAGCCTATTCCCAGCTGGGCTGACTCATTGGGACGTAGCCGAGGCTGCGTTTCCCTCGCCGTTATTGGCTTTTCCCCCATCCTCAGCACTTTTTTCCTTTTTGGTGTTTCTCTGCCTCGCTGGACACGGGAGCTGAGCCAGGGAGCACCGCAGGCATGTCTTCACCCTACACAAACCACCTCTTCGCTCTCAAGTACATGTCCAAGAGTTTTGTTTTTCATCCAGAGGATTAAAGGTCTCCCGAGGCCCCGGCCTCGAGGGGTGGGGGGGGATTATCCTCGGCCTTGGCTCGCTCCGTCGCCATCCTCTCGGCTGAGCCCAGGCAGGAGCAGCCCAATCCCACGGTGCTTTCGAGGCCGCTGGGAAATGAGGCAGCAGGAGGTTTGAATCCTAAAAAAACCCCGGAGTCAGTCATCACAGAACAACGCTGGCAGAGCCGGCGCCGATCGATGGTCGTGTCGACACCCCCGGGCAGGGACGGATGGAGCAAGGCTGCAGTGAGCGCCCTGGGCTCTGGCCAAGGTCCCGCCTCGGGACAGTCCCGCTGAGGTGGGGGCCCAGGAAGCCCCTGAGACCGAATTTAAATAAATAAATAAATAAATAAACCCACTCCAGGGCACTCCAGCAAGCGCAGACCCCGGCAGCGCTGGAGCCACAGCGTTGACGCCGTTGACGCTGCGAGGGCACCACGCACCAGGCGGCCCCAGTAACGCTCCGTCTCCTCTCTCCGCAGACATGCCGCCGCTGCTGCCCATGGACCTCAAAGGGGAGCCAGGACCACCAGGGAAACCCGGCCCACGCGGACCCCCCGGCCCCCCCGGCTACCCAGGAAAGCCGGGCACGGGGAAGCCGGGAATGCACGGCCAGCCCGGGCCCGCCGGGCCCCCCGGCTTCTCGGGCATCGGGAAACCCGGCATCCCGGGGCTCCCCGGAAAGGCGGGTATGAAAGGGATGCCCGGAGCCAAGGGCGAGCCCGGCATGCGAGGGGAGCAGGGGCCCAGGGGACTGCCCGGCCCCCCAGGGCTGCCGGGGCCAGCCGGCATCTCCGTCAACGGCAAGCCGGGTCCCCAAGGCGGCCCTGGCCTGCCCGGGTTCCGGGGCGAGCCTGGCCCCAAAGGAGAGCCGGGTCCCCGTGGGGAGCGAGGGATGAAGGGTGAGAACGGCGTGGGGAAGCCAGGGCTACCGGGGCCCCGGGGGAACGGGGGCCCTCCCGGCCCTGCAGGGCCCCCAGGACCCGCCGGCGTCGGAAAACCCGGCCTCGACGGGCTGCCGGGCGCGCCGGGGGAGAAGGGTGACATGGGCCCCCCGGGTGGGCCGGGTGTCACCGGGGAACCCGGCCCCATGGGGCCCCGCGGCCCCCCCGGCATCGACGGGATCGGGGTCCCGGGCGCCGCGGGGGTGCCGGGGGTACAGGGCCCCATGGGGCCGAAGGGAGAGCCCGGGATCCGCGGCCTCCCCGGTTTGCCGGGCCCCACGGGCTACGGGAAGCCGGGATTGCCCGGCCTAAAAGGAGACCGCGGGCAGCCGGGGGTGCCGGGAGCCATCGGCGATAAGGGGGAGCCTGGTGTCGACGGGGAGCCGGGGGAGCCGGGCCCCGCCGGCATCATCGGGCCACCGGGCCCGCCGGGGTCCATGGGCCTGCCGGGCAAGCACGGGCTGCCCGGCTCCAAGGGCGACGTGGGGCCGAGCGGGCCCCCGGGCATGCCGGGGATGCGGGGCGACCAGGGTCCCAACGGCTTCGCGGGGAAGCCGGGGGTGCCAGGGGAGAGGGGCCTGCCCGGGTCACAGGGACCCCCCGGCCCGACCGGCCCGAAAGGAGAACCGGGGTTCATCGGCCTCCCGGGAGTGCCCGGGGTAACCGGTGGCCCCGGGCCGAAAGGGGACGGCGGGATCCCGGGGCAGCCGGGGCTGAGGGGCCCCTCCGGCATCCCGGGCTTGCAAGGACCCGCAGGTCCCATGGGGCCCCAGGGGTTACCGGGGCTGAAGGGGGAGCCCGGGCTCCCTGGGGTTCCCGGGGAGGGGAAGACGGGCGAGCCCGGCATGGCCGGACCCATCGGCCCCCCGGGGATGCCGGGAACGCCAGGGCTGAACGGACCACCAGGCCCACCAGGGCCGCCCGGGCCGCCGGGAGCGCCCGGGGTGTTTGACGAGACCGGCATCGCGGGGCTGCACCTGCCGGACGGCGGCGTGGAGGGCGCGGTGCTGGGGAACGGCAAGCCGGGGAAGCCGCAGTACGGCCGAGGAGAGCTCTCCGCCCGCATCGCTCCAGCCTTCACCGCCATCCTCACCTCCCCCTTCCCGGCGTCCGGCATGCCCGTCAAGTTTGACCGGACTTTGTACAACGGGCACAACGGCTACAACCCCGTCACCGGGATATTCACCTGCCCCGTATCCGGCATCTACTACTTCGCCTACCACGTGCACGTCAAAGGGACCAACGTCTGGGTGGCACTTTATAAGAACAACGTTCCCGCCACCTACACATACGACGAGTACAAGAAGGGGTACCTGGACCAGGCGTCGGGCAGTGCCGTGCTTGAACTCAAGGAGAACGACCAAGTCTGGGTACAAATGCCCTCGGACCAGGCCAACGGGCTGTACTCCACGGAATACATCCACTCCTCCTTCTCCGGGTTCCTGCTCTGCCCCACATAACGGCTGTTGGGCACGTTTCCTTTTCACCCACTTTAGCCATAAACTGTCTTTTTTTTTTTTTTTTTTGATAAAAAAGGTTTTTTTTAAAATTAATACAAAAAAGAAAAATCACTGGGAAGAACGCGCAAAGCCGTTGTCGTGGGACCTTGCTTCTCGCTGTTTGATCCATGAGTCAAGAGGGTAATGGGAAGGAGACAGCTATCGTCCTTTCTTTCTTTTTTTGGGGGGAGGGAGAAGGGCGGGAGGGGAGCGACCTCCTCAGCAAAGCGTTTTTGGAACACATTTTACCCTAGGGACTGTACGTCAAACACAGGAACGCGCTTGGGATGGCGAGGATCTGGCTCTGCAGTGAGCTGCTCCGGGGTTGCCTGGCAGAGCAGAGCCTTCCGCTCGGGAACCAGGAGCCCTCGCTTCCCGGTTCCAGTCCTAGTTCAATACACGCCGCTGTCGGAACAGAGGGTGTGTCCGCTAACCGGCACGGAGGTCCTGGCACTCACCACAAACCTGTCCAGCAGCAGAGATCCAGGAAGGACTGGGAAACATCCTTCCCAAACCAGCAGCAGCCCAAGTTTCAGCCTCACTGATCCCTGTTTTTCCGACTGTGCTTTGAGGCAGTCTCCCCGATTCACTCCGGATTCAGTGTGGTTGGATCTATAACCATAAAAAGTGGAAAACTTTGCATAAGCACCTTCTTATAAGAAGTAAATATTATTTCTAACCCTTTCCCCCAGCACCTTGAGGAATAAAACCATCCAGGCAGTGGTCTCTGGGAGGACGACAAACAACCTGTTCCAAAGCCGCCAAGGGGAGCTGGGACCCCCGTGACGAACACCAACCCTCCCTCTCGGGTTCTTCATCTCCCGGCAAGTCCACGGGCTCGTTCTGTCCCGTCTGTTTCTCTGCAGCCCAAAGACTTGCTTGGCCTCGCGAGCATCTTACTCCGTGACAACCCGAGGACGGCGCTGCCCGCCCGGCTCGCGGTGCTGCTAGCCTGGTTTGACAGAAGGTTCAGTTACGCTCTCTCCAAAGTGCCACTTACGGACAACTTGCTTCCACTGTCTCACCGTTTCGGGATGTGTAAACTTCTGCATCGGTACCCCCCCTTTCTCCGGGGACCGCTTAATTAAGAAAAAATAGTTTTTGTTCTGTCTTTCCGTCATTTTACAACGGTGCTATTATCTACTTAACGATGTTACTTACGAGTCTAGTGCAATATGTACCTGCAAACGTGCACCCGCCAGGTGCCACTCTGTGACTTAGGGTAAAAAAAAAAAAAAAAAAAAAAAATCCCATTTGTCTGTCGTTACCACTTTGTCTCACTAATGCTTGAAATGTTACTGACCTGAGCATGAGCTACAGGGTTCTGGGAAAGGTACGGACAGATCCCGACCCCGGGCTGCTCTGTCCCTTGCCAAAGGGAGCAGCTGAACCCTGTTGCTTTGCAGATTTTCTCACGGTAGGATAGTCTCTGCCGCTTGCACTCACAGCAAAGCGACTCTTCCCATCCCAGGCAAGTAGCACGCTGCTGAAGTTAATCCCCACGTGTCACATGCGTGTCCCCCTGCAAAGGCACATCCCTGAGAAAACACCAACAGTTCGGTCACAGCTCAGCAACCGGCACCCTTCAACCTTCCTACAGCCTGTTCTAGGGCCAAAGAAGTGGAGCAAGAACGGGACGTGGGGTTGTTCTTCAGATGGGCTGAACAAGATATTTAAGCAACTTTTCTTTTTCCGTTTTGTTTGTTTGTTTGTCTCCTCAAGCCTGTCCTGTGTTTCTGCCTCTTGCCATCCAGGGCTTCCTATTATAAACACACCTACCCTGGGAAATTAGGGAAAAATTAAAAAAAAAAAAGGAAATTGAAAGTTGAAAGGCCAGTGCTTCAGCATCGCCCCACTGGGGCTGCTGTCCCCCTCCCGGGGATTTTCTCCAGAAAAATCTCCCAGTTTAATGTAAAGATGAAATGTTCTCGAGCTGAAAGGCTGCCCCAGTGTTTCCCATCCCACTGGAGGTTTTATCTCCTAAAGGCAAGGGGGTGTCAGGGCCATTCGGGTTTGGTCGCAGGGGGTTATTTCCCAGCAGGAAGAGGAACCACACACAGAGTCCCTACAAGGAGAAGCAGAAGCTCAGATTCTTGCCCAGGCTCGGGAGGGGGGTGCTGGGACGGGGCCGTCTCTCCTCTATGGAAGCGTTCCTGGGGTGAGCAGACACCGAGCGGAGCTGGTGCCCGGCACGGCCCCAGCGGCACGGGGTCCGGTCCCACCGCGCGCACACTACCTGCAGCAGGGCAGGAGCTCCTCGTGCCCCAGGGCAGAGGCTTCGTCCTGTTCCTCAGCAAAGGAACTTATTTATACCATGTCTAACCTGCAGTCCGTCTCTTCTTGTCCTGTTTGGTTTTATTCCAAACTCCTTGTTCTAGCTGGCAAAACGCGATGACAAAAATCCTCACGATAACCACGCCGAGAGGCGAGCTCGGTCAGTGCTGTAGATATTCTTTTGCAACTTCACTTTCCCTTCACGTGCAGAGCAAAAACCATAATCAACCTTCCGCAGCTATATAACCTGTCACAGTTACACAGCGCTGAAAGGCAAAGACACTGCACCCACAGAGAGCTAGGCTAGAGAAAACGATGCACAGGAGGAGGGAGGCTCTTCGCTAAACCGGACACTGTCAGGAAGAATTTTTTTTTCTGGAGTACAGAGTACGTGATATTCGCCAGCAGAAAGGATTATTTTCTGTCGTGTGTGTGAGCGCATGGGATTTATGGTTTCAATCACAATAATAAAAAAGGTTGGGTTGGATGAAGTATGTCTATTTTTAATTATGAAAACTGCATTACAATGTGCATTTTTATATACAAATTCTTACTATTTTTTTTAAATTTGCCTCTAGTATCTTCATTTCTAACCTAGTATATAGAGGTTTTTAGTTTTGTAAATACTTATTACGTGCACTGTCTGTCATAGTAAAAGTTGGTTTAAATGCACTCCTTTTGTGATCAGAAACTGGCCTTCTCTTCGGAACTAAAACTACAGTACTTGATTGTATTGACAAAACATCAATAAAACTTATTGTACAAAAAGTGGGCTCAGCTGTGCCTTTGTCCTGTGACCAAGGGGCTTGCTCAGCCGTGCTGGTGACACCGTTCACACTGACCTCTTGCACCACATTTCCTCCTGAAACCCAGCTCGACCCGTCCCAGCAGCCTGGCAGCTCTGCGGGGGAATGGATATTCCATGTAGGAAGCTCCTGCACACTTCTTGTGATCCAGGAAAAGATCCCTGTCTCCAGAAGTTCATTTTTAAAACAGGATGAAACCCAGACCCTTCCAGACAGGCAATTATTAGTGTGAGGAATGTAAGTCAAGGTGCTGGGGATTCCCTTTCCCTCTGTGTTTTTTCCATTACACTTTTTTTTGCTACGTTACACAACCTCGTCTACAGCCAACCTCCACGTCCTGAACAGCAAAACCAGCTCAGCAGCACAGAGAACAAATGGGGAATCACTTTCAGGGGCTAAAAGTTAAAAGAATAAAGAGAAGAAAATAGGTTTTCCCACCTGATCCGTTACTGGGAAAAGCCGTTCCTTGTTCCAGAGAAGCCTGGCTGCTGCCGCGCAGACTCCCTCAAAAGCTGACTGCGAAGAACAAGCTCTGCTCCTGCTGCAAGCCGCAGTGGTGCCCGGCACGCTCCCTGCTCTCTGCACCATCGCTCCACGCTGGACTCCAGCAGCTGAACTCCCTCCACACTGCAAACCACCAGCAAAGGGAAAGGGCTCCAGCAAACCTCCCTGCAATGCCTCCCGCTCACCCCGCTGTTAACGAGAACCCCGGGCCCCGACACCCGTCAGCCTCCCCACACTGCTCACGGGCAGAGCAGCCACCCGAGAGCAGTTCTCAGAGAGATTCCGGCGCTGAAACTCACCCCAAACGAAGCAGAGTCCTGGCTACATCCTGCATGTCTCTATCCAGCACCAAACTGCTTCCGTTCCGCTTGCTACAGAAAGATTTCAAGAACCCACAACGAAGTAGTTTCAGGTTGTTTCACAGTGAAGCACAGGATGGGGAGAAACAGCCCAGAGGGTTTCACACAAATCCTCGTCATTTCGTACGGAAACACAACCTCATGGCTTGAATAAAGACAGGAGCAGCAGCTAATTAACAAAGATAACTAAGTGATTTTATTCATACAGAGAAGAGCTCTTCTGCTCTTCATGAGTTCCAAATGTTTAAAATTATAAGGCTGCTTTAAAAGGAAAATATCTAATTTTAAATAATTCTGTTAATATGTTCACACCTCTGGCAGAGTAACGGGAAAAGCTGACACGTTACATCTCAGACCTGCAGCAAACCACAGAAATATACAACAGACCAGAACTCCCCATGTTCCCGGGACAAGGTACTCATCTGCACAAGGAGAACCCACGAAAGCACCACACAGAAGACAGGAACTCGAAGGAAGCAGAGTAGAGGAGAAGCTGGAACGACCCAGCGCAGCCGGATCTCCAGGTGCCCGACACAGCACCGCGTGCCGATGCCGACAGGGAGCGAGCTCCGAGCAGAACAGTCACTTCCCAGCGTCACAGAAATACCAGAGAGATTACGGAGACTGACACTGTCACATTCAAATCGCCATATGACGACTGCTTGTCTCCTTCATTTTGTTTTCAATCGTTCAAAGCCTTTAACCGTTTTTAGACACGCCATACCCACGCTGTCACTGCCTTTGGAGCAGCTCCATCGGGCAAAGGTTTTAAACGTGAAACTCCGGAACACCACGGCTTTGTGAGAACATTCCTGGCCACCAGGACAGCTGCGAATGCACAAATTCTTTTGAACTCTGATTAAGTCGGGTTTCACAACGATCTCCACTCAGATTTAACCAGCAAATTCACTCGGTGCTCTGGGCATACCTAGGACAGGACTGGCCACGCAGGATGCCAGGACTGGGAACAACGGAAATGGCCAGAGTGAAAGCTACGTGAGGGAGCACAAAAGGCAATAAATCAGGACGGTGCCAGGTGGGTCACAGAGCAGGGGACACCAAAGGAGCAGCAAGTGGTTCCACCCTCTGCCAGCAGGAACCACGAACCAACTGGGATTCTGTCTGCACGCACCGAAGGCATTTCCCACACGACCACTGGTGACGCAAAGAAATCCCTTCTCCCATCTCTGGCACTTTCCATTCTGCCTTTAAGGCAGGTCTGGGAGTTCACCCTCCAGCAACCTCTGCACAACACAGGTGGTAACCCGGGCCACCAAGCAGGTGCCACCAAGCAGGACATCCTGCAGGCTCCCAGGGACATGCCTCTCTGCTGACTGGTGTTTTGAGGGGGGTGCAGAGCCAGGTCACTAACAACCAGAACAAAGGCCAGGGCAGCCAGGAGCAGAGGAGAGCAGCAAGGAGTGGGTGGGTTCAGACACCCACCTCGTGACTGCACTGATAAAACAACGTAATGGTGTAAGGGTGGGAAAAGCAAGCAGCAGCAGCAGCCTTACGAAAAACCAGACGCTCCTGTACACTTTGGAGGAGACGCACCCACTGTCCAAGGTGCCGCATGCAGCCCCCCCCCAGCTGAACCGGAACGGTGGGGTGTGTCCCCTCTCCTCCAAAGCAGCTCCTGCTTCCAGCTCTCAGCTCCCGCAGCAGGGAGCTTTCTCGGGTGGAGGCTCCCCGGCCTCTGCAGACGGCGCGGATCCACGCAGAGGTGACGACCCGCTTTGCCTTCAGCAAACACGCTCCCCGTGGAGCTCAGAGCCGCTGGCAATAGAGTTCGTACAAGCTATTTGCCAGCTTCTGTGTCTCTTGGAAAGCTTCACAGCTCTGCTCCCAGCTTGGGGGTATCTGTTCCTCCCCGTAATAAGCCCCCGCGATGGCTCCTGCCATGGTGGCAATGGTGTCTGTGTCTCCACCCAGAGAGATGCAGTAGATGATGGTCCTCTGCAGGTTGTTGTAGTGATCAGGGATATCTGGGTCAGCTTCCATACAGCGCAGGAAGGAGTAAATTGCAGTGGGGACGGACCGCAAAGCCGCAATGCCGTTGCCTGTTAACAAAACAAATCACCTTCAGTGATGCACAACACTTGCCTCTTGCTCCCTGCAGAAGAACCTTTTCCCTTCTAACTGCAGCTTCCTATCGCCAGCTACCCTCGCTACCGGTGTCACCGATTTTATCACAACAAGGGGAAAAAGTTTGCATCTCAGAAGAGGAACATCCCCATAGTTCCCCAGTACCACACGCATCCTGGAGAGCAGCTCCCAGCTCCCCCCGTACAGCCTGGCAACACACAGCTACCCGCTCCCAGCCAGCGAGAAGAGTCATTGAGACAAGAGACCCCAGAATACGAAGAAACGTTATGTGTGATAGGTTTCCTTAGCAAGACTTTTTTCCCCACCAACACAGAGAGGGATTCACTGGGCAATGAGTCAGAGAATCGCTGACCAGCGAGCAGAGGCAGCCTGTCCAGCGCATTCCGCGCCTGCCCAGCAGCAGAGGCTGGAGGGACCAGCTGGGGGAGGACACATCAACCAGGCTGAGTCAGTCCCACTTCCAGCTCTCTCCTACCACTTGTAGTGAGAAAGGTACTTACCTAGTTCAAACAACACATCTGCTTTGGGAACGCTGCTGAGCTCCAGAAATTCCTTTATTTTCTTTAGACGCCTTGAAAATGGTAAATCCTCGAATCCCAGCCTGGAAAGAAGAGTACAGTGAGAAAGAGAGAACGCGAAGGGCCAGAATAAGCTGTACACTGCAGAGCCGGTGATCCTCACGGCTACTTACGCTCGGGCGTCCGTAAGAGACTTATCGTCTGCCTCCACATCTTCCATGTGGCTGATGAGCTGCTCCAGGAAGGTCTCCTTGCTGAGCTCTCCCTGCAGGGCGAGGTGCACGGCCAGCGCCTGCAGGATGGCCCCGTTGTAGCCCAGGGAGTTGGCGTGGGTTAACTCCGCACTCAGCTTCGCAAACTGTGAACGAAACACATCGTGTGAGGCTCGCCCGACGGCAGGGACCCCCAGAGCCCAGGTCCCAAAGGAGCTGAACGGTACCTTCTTAACATCCTGGACATCGGAGTACACGAGCGGGATGCCTGCCACCCTCATGGCACCGCCGTTGCCATAGGAGCCTTTCCCGTTAAACTGGGCTCTGGCCGGTTCGAACACGTCGTTGCACTTGGGGCTCAGCAGCTTCTTGAAGACGTTGACAACAGCCATCCCGTAGCCCCGGTTGGGTTCCTTCTTGTACTCCTCAGCAAACCTGCCGTGGGCAAGAGAGCAGCAGTCAGGCAGGTGAGAAAAAACGCACGGGATGTCTGATCTGCTACTGGAGGTTGTAAAGAGGTTGTACAGAGCCACCTGAAGAAGGGAGCTAATAACCCGCGGGTAATCCAGCTAATTCTGTTCTGTATGGAAAGAGCCCAATTCCCAAAGACTGGTGTGGAAGGAGGAAAGGTTGTACAAACATCACCTTCCTCACCCCACTTGTTTCCCTCTCCACTTTGCCTTGAAATAGAAGCAAACTGGAAACATTTCTGCGGGTCACAACCGCAAAGAAAGTCTTTTGTTCAAGTTCAATGGAAGAGTTTTCTAAACAAATAAATATTCTTCTCTTAAGTGGAACCAAATGCTACCAGGGCTGTGGATTCAAAAGGGAAACGGATCATAAACAAACTGAAGCTGGCCTCACTAATATTCACTAACTAAATTAAGGGAAGTAAAAACATAAATAGCAACAAATAAACATGAAAGGAAATGCTTCTGGAATTTCTAAGCATTGTCTTCCACAGAGGTGAACACGCAGCTGCCATACAGCATGTCCCGTCCTGCTTCACTTCAGAGCAGACCCTGCACCCACAGTAAAGCCAACGCTGCTGCATGTTCCAGGACAGTGCAAAGCACACGATAAATTACAGGATTAGCCATCGCTTTTCTAATTTTTTTTTCCTCCACAAATTAACAATGCCTTTGCCTTAGCCCCGTCCCCTTCCACAGAAAGCTACCGGGATTACTTAATTTTAAGAAAGCGTTGCCTCCACCAGTAAATGTCAACACCCCGGCTGCCAAGCTGGCTGCAGTCCTTACCTCTTGGCCATATCAACTTCATCAAACTCTCGCTTGGCAAGCAGGGACTGCACCACCGACCTGCTCATGGCCGTGTCGTCCGTGTACGAAAGCGTTTCTAAAAGACAAGGTCAAAACATAGCGTGACCATCCAGGGACAGACTCTCCTCCTTTCCTTCTCTGCTTTCAGCACTTCCCTGCTCTCCAAGGCCTGATTATCTGTAGAGCTGGAATTAAAATATTCACAGAGGTTCCCCAGCACTCTGAGCTCATCAGCAGCCACAGTCACGAGTTAAGAATGCACAGGGCAAGACAGATGCACCCACAGCAAGAATAAGACAGAGTATCTCAAGATTAGTAAGAACCAAGAGAAAATGTTCGATATCCACAGGCACACATGGACAGGTGAGAGACGAGGCTCCTTCTCAAGGAGTCAACAGCAAACCCTGACAAACAGAGAGGCACAGCTGCATTTCTGGACAAGACCGATTGCCTTTAAAATCCCACGGGAAGGGTTTACAGGGCTTGCTGCACGGCTCAGAACCCCAACACAAATCCATCACCCCTTGCTAAGAGTAAAATAACCGCTCTTGCACTTCTCTTACCCCGCTCCTTGTCGTTCCTTGCTGACACTGCGACACCGCGGTTCTCAGCAGGAGCAGCGCAGGCCGAGCACAGCAAACCCCGCACCCCCCCCGGCACCCACGGGGGGAACCAGGAGCCGCCCTGGGGGAGCCACAACCTGGGCACGGCTCCAGCAAAGTCACCCTCACCCGGGGGGAGGGCAAACCCCACAGCGCAGGGGGCACACGCCAGGGCTGGGGGGCGGCCACGGGTGTCCCGGGGGACGGGGACAGGTCGGGGGGGCACCGGGCCTGGGGTGAGGGGACAGGGGCGGGGAAATTTGCACCCCCCTAAGGCCGAGCCTGGGGGTGCTGGGGGCCAGGCCCGAACCTGGGAGCCGGGATCCCGAGTATGGGGAAGGGGATGCGTCCCGAACCCGACCCTCGCCCCGCTCCCGAGGTCTCCCCCCACCTCTGCGGGCGCTGCCGGCCGGTTCCCCCTCCTCAGGCGGTCCTAGGGCCGGTTCTAGGCCTCGAAGGAAACGCAGCAGCTCAGACAGCTTCACCACGCTCCTGCCTTCGAACACGGCACCCAGACAGTCACCCAACAACGCTCCGGCCAAACACGCCCGGAAACGAGCCGGTACCGGACGAGGCCGAGCCGCCGCCCGCCCGGTGCCTGATCCTGAACCTGCCGCCGCCGCCATCTTGTCCTGAGCCGCTGCCGCTCTCCTCCGGGGCCGCCAGGGGGCGGTGTCCGCGGCAGCG
>VZTO01005969.1:21249-55081 GCA_013400615.1 Syrrhaptes paradoxus | reverse complement strand
CCGCCGCCTCAGGGCCGCTGCCGCCGCCGGGCCGGTTGCCAGGCGCGCGCGGGCCCGTTGCTCGGCGGTGGCGGGAGGCGGGGGCTGCTTTCCCCTCCCTTCCGGGGCTCCGCGGGGCCGGGGGGGGGTCGGGGGGGTCAGTCACCCAGCGAACTGTGGCCCAGCCCCGCGGTAGTGCCGTTATTGTTTAAAAAACCCCCCAAATACCCCAAAATACCGCAAAAGCAGAAGCAGAGCCGGGGCAGCTCCCGGGGGCCGGGCTGGGGGTCCCGCCGCGCACGTGCCTCTGACCCCCAACAGGGACACGGGGCGAGCGGCAGAGCCCAGCGCCCGCGGGACACAGACCACAAAAAACTTCTGCCCTGTTTTTTGTACAAAAAACATTAAAATGGCATTAAATGAAATCAAACAGAAAAGGCTGAAAGTTAAAAAATTTTTCCAGCAAAGCTCCATCCAGCTGCCACCCCGCTCGGCTCAACGCCTCCGTCCCCTGCGCTCCTCGGGAACACAGCACAATGGTGCAAACATTAGAAAAAAAATTAAAAGTATCACATATGCATTTCAAAAAAAAATTTATTTTTTCAACTGAATACGGTTCGTTTACAATACACCCAAGGTGATGGTATCTAAAGCCAGCAGAGGCTGATGACTGCCGTGTGCTATACAGTCGTACAGAGCTTACGGACGCCTACGAGAGGGAAGGAACAGGGAAAGAAGTTGACATTGTACTGTGCTGGAAAGAAAGCAACTCTTGCAACAGGTAGAAAATTTTGGCAAGAACAATTTGTCTGGGAAGGGAGAAGGGGCAGAGGACACGCTCAGCGAGTACACCTCCAGCGCACGGCCGCGGGGTCCCTCCCGCCCGCAGCCCGCACCCGCAACACAGAGGCACACGTGGTCAGGATGGGTAAGAAAAATAAAGGCTTTCACCGGCTTGGTTGCCATCGTTCTACAATCTATTTGTGCAACGTCTCAAGCCACAGCTCTGCTTTATTCTTGTAACAATTCCCTTTTGCTTTGAAGCCCCCCAGGACCTTCACGGGGGGAACACGCTCCAGCTCCTGCACCAGAGAGCGGGGAGCAGGTACCAGCGGGTGAGGAGAGCAGGACGTACACAGAGGAGGGAATCGCAGCCCACCGGAGTGGTTTATTAGAATTTTATTCTGAAAAGGAATCCCAAACAGCACAGGTTTGTTTTTTTTCAGTTTAAACATATGGTATTAAATACGTAAAATTTATACGCACATTGCTTCCAGCAGTCTCCTACACACACACAGCTTGATCGCGAGCAATGTTCATGGTGCACTCTATGCCACCCCAGCCACCTCCTGAAGACACTTTAATGCCCACCCTGGCTCATAACCCAACGCCACCAATTGCCGTGAAAGCTTTGAAGCAACGCCTGCAGATAGACAACGTTCTTATCTATGGTCAGACAGCTCCGGGCCATGTCAACAGCCTCGCTGTTCCCCACAACAAGCAACAACATTATTTACCCACCAGCAGGCTACCCAGGGAAGCTGAAGGGCTCACACCAAGGGAAGGAACAAGAATGTAACAGAGAGGAGGATCTGCACCCCGTGAGCCCAAAGCGTGTCACCGGACTCGAGACGCAGATCTGCACACCAGCGTCGCTGGTTGTGTAGGGGCTGGGCAACGAGCCTGTAAAAATCAACATTTCAGACCCAAAACTCCTTCTGCAACTCTATTGCTGTGCTGAGGCCAGCTTTTGGAAACTGTCTGCAAAACAGACACAAAACGCAACTTTCTAGAAGCGGGTTTTTCTAGAGGAAAACAACATTAAGTTGTCTCAAGGTTAGAGTCAACACTGAAAACTGCCGAAAGGAGAACATCTCGATGAAGAATAGAAATCAAGTCCAAAGCAAACAAAAAACCTACAGCCACAGGAGTAAAGTGATGTACAAACCCCGGTACCCAAAAGTCATTCTTCCTGCAGAGCTGCCACAAGTCCGAAGACAAACTCCATCTCTAGCAGTCTTCCTCTCACCAAGTTTTTCTGGCGTTCAGCCTTCCTCACCAGTTAAAGAGCACTACTCAAGCTTCCACTTTGCTGGCACACCATCAGGTTCAAAAGCTTGGGAAGGTTCTTTAAATTCAGCATTGCTCCAGCGGGGATTACTCTGCTAATGTGTCTGAGTGAACACGAACCGGCAAGGCATGGATTTTCTGTCAAAGAAACTGGTTTTGAGTGTATTTAAGAGATTTGCAAGTGTAAGCATAATGAAAGTTTATTAGTAACTTATTTTAATAGCTAATTTTTGCACACCTGTACTTAAGTGGGTTGTGGACCTATGATTTATGGGCTAGCACAGCCCTGAACTCAACATACAGTCACATTTTTCTGTGTTACTAGATAGTATTACAGTAGGTATTAATTTTCCAACAGCCAAATGTGTTTTAAAGACCTCTACGATTCCCAATGATGGAAAAAAAAAATGCTTTCATTTCAATAAACTTGCCCTCCAACAGTCTGTTCTGCAACAAATGGATTATCTTAAAAGAAAGCAACAGGCAAACACCATGGGACCGATCCCCATGGCCTTCCTCCAGCAGAGCCGCGATGAGAGGTAAGAGCACCAGCTGACGCGGGAGATGGGCTCCCAGCAGAGCTGTATGACTGCAGATGCAAACCTGCAAGAAGGTGCAAAGTTCGCACTTCCACAGCGTGGTTCATCCTCAGAACACCTCATAGTTAGCTCGCATAAGGCGACAGGAATCATCATAACATTTTAGGGTGAAAACCGAGGCAGAATGGTTTACTCGAGGTCAGAAAGGGAACCCATTTCAGAGCCAGTGCTGATACCAGAGCTCCTGGCTGGATAACTCCTCAGCATCTCAAAACTGCATAAAATAAAACCAATTTGAAAAGCTCTTCCATTTCCATTTGAAAATCCACTTTTTTAGCAGCTTTAAGCCCAAACTAGGATCTAAGAGCAGCACACAGGCTACAACAGCCTTCCCTCTACTAGTACCTCCATACTGGAGGAGGGATGTTTTCTCCCCTCGTACCTCTTCGCTAACTCTCTCCGTACCCAAGAGACCACAGGACTTTGTTCACAGACCTCACAACCCTCAGCTGCTGGCAAACTGGTTCTTGAAGAATTATCAGTGATGTTTAACCCTCACCTCCACGTTCCCACTGAATCAGAGCTCTGCACCGCTCCCTGACATTCACCGGACGATGTTCCTCCTGCCCTGACAGCCACCAAACAGGGGCAGGGGGGAGAAGCACTGGAGGGTGTGGAAAGCTGCAGGAGCACAGTGAAGAGTGAAGACATCACCGGACAGGCAACATTCAAATAAAGGCAGAATTAATGATTCTTATTAGCTAGAGTAACATACCAAGGTTAAATTTTATTTTAAAAACTGCAAGTCTACCAGGTAGTATGTTTGTTTGATGATATTACTCTCCAGAAACCACTTATTTTAAAAGCTTCTCCTCTCTGGGTAGTTCTAATTTCAGGGCTCACCTCGATTAAGCAATTCAACACAAAACCAACTCCCATCTGACCAAGGACTTTAAAAACAGCTCAAGAAAAATACTAACCATACTGCCAATGCAAAGCTTTTCCAGCTCTGTTCCCGATCAGAAAAAGGCACATGCTCGCTCTCAACGAGTTTGAATCCGACACAAAACAGTTCAGGACACCCAAGCTACTGTTTGACGTTCCCATGGATTTCCCTGAAGAGCTCGAGCTGCCCACAGCTCGCCTGACATCCACCCAGCTCCTCCCCAGTCCTTTATTCCTCCAGACAGATGCTTACACCACCCTCACATCCAGCCTGAGCCGATTCACCTCCCGCACAGCTACAGCATCCTCAGCACAGCGAGGTTGGGATCAGCAGCAGAGGGAGAGTGACCCTGCGAAAGGGAACGGGAGGTAGGCAAGAGCAGAGAAACTGTAATGCTACAGCAGAACTAACCCTACAACCGCCTGCTGCCGTTTGTCTTGGTAGCCAGGCACACTGCAGCGTGAACACCGCGACCAGAAATCCATCAGAGCATCTGTGTTCTATGGAGGGGTCAGATATTGCTCACAAACCCCTTGGCTCCGTTGTGTCAAATAGCACCGAGCTATGGGAACCGTGTGTCTGTTTTGAACCAAGGAAGGTAGCTCCAGGGTTTAGAGAGAAAACACAGCTGGATTTAACTCTCCAGGCACTGCCACCTGCTTCCAGCACAGTCCTTTCAGGAGGTGAACAGGCACTCTTAAAAAAAAAAAAAAAAAGGGAAAATGCTTTTCCCCCTCATATATTAGTTTTTGCAGTAGTCACGTGTGGTCTTGTTGGGCAAACAAACTGTGGATGCAAAGATACAGGTTCACACGGCTCTAGCAGCATGAGATTTTTCAGTATATTCAGCTTTTTCAGTATGAAGACAAGGTTCCTCCTTGCATTTTTTAGAGCTTTCTACCGTTGGTTTAACAGCACAGTCACCACTACCACTCCTCCTCTTCACAAAACATACAGCTGAGTCAGTCCGGCTTTAGCATTAATCCCAGAACGATTTACTCTGAGCAGCATCAATTACCGCAAATCCTCAGTCTCAAACTTTGCCAGGAGGGAGGATGAACTAGAACTGTCCATGGGTACTAGGTTGTTGGGTTTTTTTGGTTTGGTTTATTGTTTGTTTTTTTTAATTTGAAGTATTTTAACAGACTGTTCAGTGCTTTATTAGCTCTTATTTAAATCTGATACTTTAAAACATCATGCACCCTGCAGTGAATGCAAGGGAAACCTACAGAACATTTCTGCTGTAATGAAACCCACGTGTGTTACAGTTCATCACCCAGGCAAGACTTCTAGGTAGAAATCTGTGCCCAACAGAAACCAGCACCAGCAGATGCCAGTCCATTTCATTTCTCTCCATAGAAAGAGGCAGCAACTTCCTTCTAAACCTCAACAGCTTCGGTATTAGCTGAATGTAGATAGAAAATAAACTGGTTGGTAGGCAAAGGAAGGTGAGTATTGCTGCAAACAAGCTGATGGTGCAAGATTTTTGGCCCTTTTTCATCTAAAAAAATAAAACCGCCTACTACTAAAAGGAACAGAAGACAGCTGTGGCTCAGAATTTAGACTGAAGAAATGCTTTCTAAATCCTAGCCTCACTACATTAAGAAATTTGGAATATAAAATAATTTCACATCATTGCAAGCTTAAATACCACCAAAGTGGCATCGGGCACTGTAGTAAGACAAAAAAGTTAACGAACGACAAGAAACATCAGTTCATTTCCCTAACTTGAATCAGAAGAAATCTACACAGCAAAAAGATCCTTGGTTCCTAGTCTCTGCGGGAAGCAGGAGTGCTGGATGGCGAGTTAAGCTCACAGTGACCCTTCACAAAGGGGCGTGGGGCAGCTCCAAACAGGGTCTCTGCCCCACTCCGGGACTGTGGACCTTCAATGCTCTGTTGATGGCATCCAAGTTCATAGATGCTGAAAAGCTCTGCTTACTCCTCGAAAAAGGCTGGACACAAGCAGTCCTGCAAAGATTCCACTTGCAACTGCAGTGGGAGTTTTGCAGTTAAGCTCCTGATATTGAAGAACATCCTGACTGACGTCAAGGTATTCTACATCTCAAATGCCCAATACTGTACGAAAAGTAATAAAACGAACACAAAGTCATTTTAGTTTGAAACTTAAAGAAACAAGGTACCAATTAAAGCAGTCTGTCTATCAAGCTGTTTTATTCGGTCTCCTCTCAGACATGATTCGTTAAACTGGCTTCGGAGAAGAAAACCAAAACATTCAGAAACTTCTCCCACTAAAAATAAGTGTTAAAAGCAACATACAGACCAGACACACAGACCTATGAGCTGCACACAGATGATCAATAAATATACAGAAACACCACAATGAAGGACAAAGTTCATCATAAAAGAAAAGGTCTGATAACGGCTATTAAGACCATTACAAAAATGAAAGTTAAGTGTGAATTTTTTGCAGGCATGTGCAAGCACATTACAGTGTCATCAAAGCAGAACTTTGCTATTATTATTACTTTATGCAGCATTACAAGGTTACTGAGGTGCAGTGTTTAATAGTCTAGTCTACAGCCTTTCCTGACCGGAGGAACGCTCACCAAACTCACCACGGACCCACACCCCCTCCTACCATCGGAGCAGGGCAGCATCCCCCGCCCCACCACGCTGTTCCCGTCGGGGTATCAGAACTCCCAGCTCGGAATCCGCAGCCCTGCTGATACGCGCACATCGCTCCTTTAAACACACAAGCCGCACGAGCTCTGCCCGCAGCAGGACTGACCATCTCCCAAGCCTTCAGACCGCCTTCAGCTTGACTCCTCCATCCTTGGGAGCTTGCTACACCTAAGAGACGACCTCCTTCAGTAGCTGTGGATTCCCTTTCACCACGAACTACATCGCCCCAAGAGTCCCGTGCTGCTGCTTCTCCTACACCCCCCGCCTCCTACCCCCTCAATGTGAAGAGGTAAATTGCATCGACTAAACCAAACCGGCTCTAGCCTACCAGCTGAATTTGGTGATCGCTCCTCAACGCCTCTCCCTCCACATGAAAACACCTTCCTGGTTATTCTTGGTCCTGACTCAGAGAAGCTGATGCTTGAAAGTACCTGAAAGATACCATCAAACACTTGGCATTTTCAATAATTTTTTCTTAAATTTTCAGCCACACATAACTGGAAAATAAAAATCTACAGCACCATCTTCTAAAAAGGCACTTTCTGAGGACTGTCCTGCTTAAAAAAAAATAAAAATCACTCCAAGTGTTAAACAGTGGAACTGCTTTGTTTTAGAAGGACCCTACATTAAGTACCCGTGTTAGGTGAGGGGGTACCTCAGGCAAGTTTTGAAACGCTGGGGCACGTGGGATGGAAAGTGGATGGAGTCTCCCCCTTGTTTCTGTACAACTGATGCTTTGATATTTTCCCTCACAAGCCTCTCCCTCACAACTCCTTCCCCTCCACATGCACCTTCGCCTCCTTAGGGACAAAAATTTGGTTTTGTTTTAGTGTTACAGAGATGAGGATTCTTGAGACTCTGCCAGGGAGGTACAACGTAGGATCCTGTACCCACCTCACTCACACCTCAACTACTGAAAGTACAAAATCTCCTACTAGCAGAAAGCATCACTTAGCTCCAGCTCTAACAAAAATGAGTGAATTGGCCAAGTGGAGTTGTATTTAGACATGTGCCGAAACAGAAATGACATCCTAACACCCCACATTGATCTAAAGTACCATCTTTGGGTAGAAAAGACAGACAGGATCTTTCCCTTTGACATCCCTACGCATTTTTTCACTGGATCCAATCAACCTGCCCGTAGCAGCCACGAAATTCCCCAGCACTGAAAGGGACAGAGAATCTGCCTGGCGCGACCAGAGGCCGAGACGGCCACGGAGAAATAAAGATCTCTGAAAATAGAATTTATAGTTTCAACGTACATAATCCGAGCTTTTGATTCCTTGGTTATAAAAGTGCTTCAAGTAAGGTTCTAAACCCTCAGTTCACAAAACTGGGAAAATATCAAAAGAGGACCAGATATGAAGAAAGTGTAAAAAAAAAGGCCTCAAGCTTTTTTCAGTGTAGGCTGAGCTTGGAATTTCACCAGAGTGAACTTCAAGACTAGTAGAAAACCAGTATTCATAGCTGGAATTGGTACAGAAGATGACTATCTGGTATCTTACGTTGAGCATTTTATAGGACAAAAATGAAGAAGTGAAAATAGTTTAGGACCAACAGCATCTTGAAATAATTTGACTGACCACTTCCAGAAACCCATTTCTACTCCTGAAACCATTTCTATGGCCAAACTTCCACAAGGATGCCAGAACGAACCCTATAAAAAGAACTTTTGGACGTGTTTAACCGGATTACACGTTTAACAGTAATAGAGCGATCCTGAGTCAAATGGCCACAGCTGAAGTGCCCTACAAAGAAAAACCAGCTACTTACAGCGGAGCCAGTCACTCTGCTAGCAGATGTTGCAAGTTTCAACGCCTCAACTACAAACCACTCTACGCTTCTCTCCCAATCTGGACCTACTGGTCGCCAGATGGCAGGTTTCGGCAGGGCTTTCTGCTGGGTGAGGAGAAGCTGTGCCGCTGGCCCCGGGAGCGGTTCCCGCTGTTGGCACCGTACCAGCGCTGCAGCTGCAGGCGCCTGGGGCCGATGCCCTAAGGCTGCTCCTCGCCCAGCCGGGGCCCTTGTGCGTGCTCCCACCACGGAAGCAATTAGTGGCACTTGTTAAGTACAAGTGAGGTCTCAGTGCAGTCACCTGGTACGGCGGCGGAGGAGACAGGAACCGTTTTCTAGACAGGCATGTGAACAAGGCCAGGATGTCTGCAAAGCAAGGAGAACTGTCAGCCTTCGCCCACGTCCCTCTTTGGACTCTACACAGACAGCTCCCAGCGAGAGAGGGGGACCTGGTATGCCACTCAAGATTTCCCCAAACAGCACATAAAATTGGAGATTATTTTTTTTTTCTTTTTAAAGGAGAGCAGGTACAAAAATAAAAGAAATCCATATACTCTGAAAATATACTGGAAACTGCCACCACAGATGAGGTACCATTTATCCCGACCCCCCACCCCCAAACTGCAAACATCAAAATATATATGTTTTTAAACAAAGGAAGAATATCTGGCTATTTAATCTCAGTTAAAATGACAGCACCCTTTGTTACACTTGATATTTCACACCATTAATTCTCTTTTGAAAAAAAACAAGATATCTAACTAACCTTGATTCCTTGCTTATCTCCTCATTTCTTAGTGCAGTAATTGTCCATCTCCGTTTAAATAAATATAGCAGCTACAGCATCATAAATGTGTGGCCCTCACAACGCCAGGAACTTGATATCGTAATACAAATAAGTATCGGCACTTTACGTAGATATTTGCAAAACCAAGAATAGAGATTAAAACTTCCAAATACTCTTCACATGAAAACCAGGTAAAATGCTAGCTCGACAAGTAATTTAAGTCACTTTCCCAATGAAGTTTCTTTAATTTATTTGTTGGTAGAAAGCAAAAAAAGCTTCTGAAATTATAGTCACTGAGCATCAGGAAGGAGCTTTAGAAGACTTTTCAAAAAGGAATTTTCATCTAACTGCCAGAAATCCACTAGAAGTCTTTGTAAAATAGTTTCATTTTAAAAAAAATCTCAATTTTAAAACAATTTTCGGTAAAAAGCCTAACCTGAACCTTTTATAAACAGAACTACTAGCTAGAGTGCTTCTGAGAGAAAACCCCCAGGTCACAGACCAAGAAAACCACTCGAGAGGCGCATTCAGAAACCATCTTGCTGACATGATGGAGTTACACCAACCGCCCTGCAGCGGGTTTATTTGAAGGCGCTGAAAGGCGAGTGCATTAAGGAGTCACAGGGGGTGGCTGGGCCGGTCCCGGGTCCGCGGGCACAGCTGACGAAGGTGTGCAGCTCCCCAGACCCCGGAGACTCGCGGACACGTCAGGCTCTGCCGAGTCTCCCTCCATCTCCCTCCCACCTCCTCTCCGGGGAACCCCAAGCCCCTGGCCAACCGCCCACCGTCACGACCAGTTCCAGTGCAATGCAGCTTTGCAAAGTCAGTCTTTTGACATTATCTTCCTTGATACCGGGAGATAAAGTAGGAATACACACTAACTGTTGAGTAAAGCTCTGAGACAGTGTTGTGAACAGCACTACGTACGTTTCAATGCAATATACAAATGCACAAAATACAGTACTTTGTTTTCTGGCAGAAAAAAAAATGGGCGAGATTCATGCCCGTTGAAGCAAAATAGGCTCAGATTTTAGGCTCAAAATACAGTATATTGGCAAACGGTGGATTTCATGAGAATGACAGGAGATAAGCTGCTTATACCAACCCACTGGTTTTCATGTGGAGAGCAGGTGGAGTTCCGAAGGGCTGGGATAACAGCAATGCCCATACAAACGATCTGCAGTATATATACTATGAACCAGTGCAAATAAAAACAGTCAAAAATGCAGTTCACGAGTTTACAAAGTGCAAAACTCCCCAGTCCCCTCATTGAGTAAATGCTCGTCTGACATCTTAAATATTGTTTTACCTTTAAAGTGGAATGAAAGAGTCCCGTTAATTTGTTTCACATTTCAGTGATTTAACATGTTAGAACTATCCCAGCCCTCTTTATTTGCAAAGTGAAATGAAGTTACCAATAACTTAATTTTAAAAGGAAAGTCGTTATCAAAGAGGAAAAGCCTAAAAACTTTTATTAATTCCAGACATTTTGCTGATGTCAAATAGATTTAACTAAGCATGTAAAAACTTAGATTTTAATAAAAAACCCTTTCCATTTAATTCAAATATCCTCCGCATTTCAAAGCCAAAAATACGGCCAATTCCTTTGTTAAATCAAAACACTGCAGTGACAAGTAAAGCTTGCAGAATTCTAGAAGCATTTTTGCTATTTTTTGATTTAAAAAAGGAAAATTCAAGATTTCTTCTGACTATAAAACTTTCCTTTCAAAATTAAGGCTTTTACTTATCCTTTTAAAATCATGGAGGTGTCCATTCTTCCACAGTTAGTGGTACAAACACTGCTTTAGCACAGCTCAATGGACACAGTTTTCCTTTAGAACGCTTATTGCACTAAAAGATAGCAAAACAAGTTGTCAGTTTTTAAAAATAAACATGGTTACATTTCTAAAAAATAAGAGTTGATGTTGACCATATGTTCTGTAATAATTAAATTAAAGCATTATTATTACTCTAATAAATATAAAAGAAACAAAAGGAAGCTAAACTTCAAAAAAACACATACATATGAAATCACATTAAGGTGTGAGAGGCAGCAAGTAAACTAGCATTTTTCTTTTTTCCAAAAAGACCTTAGCTCTAAAGTTTCAGTTCTGGTGTTTATTTTATGTCATCCCATAAAACTTGGGACATCTGATCTCACAGGAAGCTTCAACATATTTGACTTGCCAGATAGAAAATAATTGAAACTTTTGGACTAGGTAAAACAGCAGCTTTAGTAAATTCACCAGGGAGCAAGAAGAGTTTGGATCACTACTGCCTGCATGTAATACCACTAGCTTCTTTGTTTGGTTTTTAAAAGGGAACTATTTTATATTGAGAACTCCAAAGCTGTGAAGAAAGACACAAAGGCAGCAGTTGGCTAAATTATATTCAAATTATTGGATTAGTGTGCAAAACATCTTCGTCCCCCCGATTTTTCCTAACTAGTGCTGAACATTCAAATGTACTTGGATACGTTCACATTTGAATGCTCGATGGCAATATTGATTCCTCAATGCAGTGGGGTAAAAAAATCTTTTTTTATTTGCACACTTCTGTCCTCCAAACAATCATTGCGATTGTTCCTATAAAGGTGGTTTAATTTTTTTTTTAATTATACCGTTGATGTTTTCTTTTTTTATTTTTTTTGCAAAGATAGTTGTGCTGCCGAGCAACTTGAGGTAAAGGCATAAGAGGGTTAAACTACGAGAAACTAAAAAAAAAAAATAAAAATGATGGCGGTGCTTCCTACAGGAGACCGCGCCAAAAAAGCAGTTGGCTGGTTTCATATTGCATAATAGTGCTGTGTTCCTCGATGAAGTAAACAATCTTCCTTGTGTCAATTTAAGGGTTAGCCTCTCGCCCCTGCACAGTGTCAACTTCAGCATGATTGGAGGCACACCCCATAAACCAACCCCACTGGAAACATACATTGTATGTGGCTTAATTTTTCAGTTCTTCCTTTCAGTGAGTATGCTCCCGTTTTATTGACTTAAGCGAAGTACATCGTGCGTAAGGTGTCTTGGTGAATCTGTACAGCCTTTGCGAGGGCCTGGGGGTCTCTCCCATTGCTCTGTCCTGAAACATGGCTTCCTTCAGCACTGCAAGAAAACGAGAAGGCGACAAGCAGGGCTGTAACGCATTCATTCAGATGAAAAGCTGCCTTTGCGTCTCTTCAGTGTTTAGGAGGGCAGCACTGCAATAGTAATAGAACTGGGTCCTGAGAAAAACCTACTTGGCTGTTCACCCAGCAACCTCATCACCTTAGCTGCTCAGTTTGTTCATCTGGAAATAAGCCTGTTGCTAATATATTGATGGCTTGAAGGTTATAAAATGCTTCTGATCTACAAAGCAGAGTTAGACAAATGGAAGGCACTTAACATTTGCTTCACTCATGACTACCCTAATTCTAAAGCAAAAAACTAAATGCGTGCCTTGGTTCCCTCAGACCACATCAAAGAATAACAGAATACTTTATTAAACTAAACTTAATTCCTTTAATCTGAATGTTACTCAGTAGAATCCACCAACCCACGCCTGTCTGATACAGAGCAGCAGCTGTCAGGAACGATTATCTTAAGACTAGTCCCAGAGGTAACAAAACTAAGTGCAAAATGAGCAGTAATTATCCACAGTCAGGTGGCTTTATGCCTGACAATGGAGCAAAGACCAATGGGGACAAAAACTTAAGCCACATTTTCATTTACCTGTCATGTTCTTTGTCCACAAGATGGTATCGTGCTCTGAATGCTACCAGGTGAGCATAATACGCTGGTGCAGGTATAGAAACCGACCGTGTACAGCGCACATACGTGTGGCAGAGCTGGTAAGTCAGCAGCTGGAGTTCATCTGCAGTGAAACAGTTATCATCCCACAAAACATGGTAGTGCGAGGGACGGCTGGTACCCTGAGAAGAAGGGAACACCAATTCACTTATCTGGCTTTTCCATACAATCAAGTCACATTAAGTTCAGAAAGGGCCAGGCTACCTAGGCTGAACTCCTACAGCAGCCACTGAAAATTCAGCCTTATGTCAGCCCTAAAAGTATTTAAAAATTAATAACAAGTCTAACATTTACATGATTATGTTCTCTAATTATTCTAGCTTGGCAAAAAACCCTCAAGGATCAAAACCTGCTCCCAACATGACTAAGCCATGATTGCACCACCTCTTAACTATCTTCAATTAAAACTGTTTCTCACCGAGACACAATTCCCAGAAAAGTAACTGCTGCTTTTAACTCTTTCCAATTCCTCAGCACCCTGACTTAAAGTATGAGCACTTGCAACAGTTCCAGTATTTCAGAAGTTACTCAGAGATTTCTACACAAAACCATATGCTTCCTTACTTCCTCCACGTTCAAGAGCTGCATTGCTCCTTGGCATTATGCAGGATGGTTGTATTTTAGCCAGGATAGAAGTCTCTCTTTTTTAAAAAAAAAAAAAACAAACAACCATATGAAATACCAATTTAGCTGAGACTTCTCTGCGGCTTGCTGTATTAAAAACGAGCTGCATCTAAATCTGGCATTTCTGCTTCAACTTATATTGATACTGGGTTGGTTTTTTTTTCCCCCAAGGGGCCAAAAACTACCTTGCCCAGACCTAGCATAAGGATATTCATGTAAGTGGAGAAAAGCATAAGAAGTTTTGAACTCCTGAATAAAAAATATTGCAATGGTTCAAAACTGGAGGAGAAAACATGCCCACACAACCCAAACAAAACTTGTAACAACGTGGTCAGA
The DNA here is from genome assembly GCA_013400615.1 of Syrrhaptes paradoxus. Taxonomy (NCBI): domain Eukaryota; kingdom Metazoa; phylum Chordata; class Aves; order Pterocliformes; family Pteroclidae; genus Syrrhaptes; species Syrrhaptes paradoxus. The sequence goes on along the minus strand of VZTO01005969.1, from coordinate 41,575 downwards.
CTCACACGATAAAAATTTCAAGAGTTAATTTTTCCCACTTTTAAGCAATATCCTGCTACAATTTTTGTCAGAGTTGACTCTCTATTGTACTGCTGGCAATACCACCACACTGTTGGATTTCATTTCCACAGCCTGTGATTCACTGTCTGCATTCAGTTGGCAAATAACCAAAAGCTGCCATCAGTCTTTCGAACCGTTTACGTTTGAAAACTTGATACAATGTTCACTTAATTGTGGCTCAAAATCGTACAAGTAGCAAATTTTATTTTCAGAATAACAAAGATACATAAAGTGACCTCTTTAAAATAAACTTTAAAAATCATGACTCATCATCAATGCAAGTTTTAAAGGTGTAGCGGAGACCACCACTATTAATCCCACAATAATGAGATATCTCAGATAAAACTGAGCTCAATGACATTTCCCTACAAAATAACTGCAAACCCAAGTGTCACAAAAGGGAGAAAAACGTGTTCTAAATCTACTTACAAAGAAACAATCGTACCTGTATTCCAGCATGGCTACAGAGGTAAAAATCAAACTCGTATGGATGTGTAATGTCTGTATCTACAGTTGTTCCAGCTGGAATATTGCCACTTCGTCCAACCTAGAGAAAAGGTTTTGTTAAAAAGTGCAGCTAACAACAGTTTATACATCTCCACTGTAATTACAAATACAGGTTTCTATTCAACACACGCAAGGTTTCGGAAACGAACAGCCTTGGTGCTGTTTGGAACGTGTCCACACAGCAGCCTGGGATGTTTGACATGGACACGGCTCCCTCCCTCGAAACCGAATATTGCCCCCACGGCACTTCAGAGCCTTCACTCTCAAGAAGCCAGAAGAGCTGCACACACACATTTGTGTTTAGAATTGTCAGCTGGAGTCTGGATCAACTCAATCAGAAGAACAGAAGTTATGGGTTTTACCATTTTTGTATTTTCTTCCACTGCAATTGCTGTAGATTGGTCCTGGGTTGTGACACGAGTATTAGCTACAGCTCACTGACAAAGACTAGTATCAACCTGCAACCTGACAAAGCCTGGTGGGGACTTTAACATACTTCAGGTAAACGATTTTTCAGTTTGGGGCCATATTTTGTGCCAATCCATTCAACATCCTCCCTGAACGCAGAGACAACCAGATTGACAGAGGAGCCCATGCTAACATTTTCTCCAGCAACATCAGTGCTTGACATCAAGCTTTTCACATAAGGCTACGAGACAGGGTCATGATTACCCTTTCTGTTCTGTCGGCACAGAACAATCGTGTGTGATGTCGCTTCTGCACCACAATATAGGTTATTCCAGGCTGGTAATCCTTCTCCAAACTGATGCAGGCCTCTCTGATAGCTAGCAGCTCATAATACAAAACCTGCAAGTATAAGAACAGAATAATTTAGGTTCTCCTTCCATTGCATTCTACACACAACACCTAATAAATGGCTTGTAGTTAACACTAAGTGCAACTTTGCCACACCATTAGTAATCTTAGGAAGTATTTAGAAATATATTATCTCCCAAGGTCCAGGACTTCTCCTTCTCAGACAGGAAAGAAGTTGCAACTTTTCTTACCCAACACAGTTAAGAAATTCTCTCCTAAAAAGTTGCAATTATTTTGTGGTATCTTGCTGTAAATGTAAGCAACTCAAGCAGCACAGCTTATTCAAATACAAGAACTGGAATTATTACATATAACACAGCCCTCCAAAAAACCCCCAAATGAACCAACCTGTCGAAACTGTCCTTCAGAGACTCCGTCCCTGTAGAAGATGATACGTGTGGGCTTGAACCGTGTGGACTTGTAGAACTGGATGAGAAGCTCTCTCACCATGGAGGCGAGATCTTGGATGATTTCCTGCCGGGGTCGCTGAACTCTCACCGTGGCACAGTACCGGCTTGGATGAGCATCCATACTACCTACAACCTTCAGGGGAAGATGACATGAGTTGAAGGCTTCAAGATTAAATCTATTAAAAAAAAATTAAAGCGCAAAAAAAAAGCCAGGAGCAGCAATTTTCAAGGAAAAGCTTAACATTAAAACAAAACCCACAGTAACATTTTTATCTGGAACTTGTAGTAGGTACAGGTTTAACACCTTTTGAAAGGAGGTATAAAACCTGCCCTCCAAGCACCCTGAAACGCATCTGCAGAATTGGAGCCTTCCCCTCTGTTAACAGCACACTAATGCATATTCTTATAATCCAGATACTTTTTTTTCTTTGATGTTTTCTCAACTTCTACACAAACACTTCAGTTTGCCTTAATTACTTTAAACAAGAATGCAGCTTCTGTAACTGCAATCAATGCCATATAAGGTATGAAGGGGACAAAATAAGAAGAGTGACCAAGCATCCAGCCACCACCTTGACCTCCTGGACTGTACCAACACAAAAGGCAAGAAGTACCAAAAACTTTCCTGCCAAACCACACCTTTAATTACATTTTCCTCCTTTGAAAACACAAAAAATGTTATTAACATCTCAAAGCTGCATTATTTCCTTTAGGACATTTTTTGCAGAAATATTTTAATCTGACTGCCATTTTACCCTGATTCAAAAATTAAGAAGCTAAGAAAACTGTCTGGAGTATCAAACAGTATTTTTCTTTTAAAGACATGATTTTTTTATATAATTGGAAATGTGTACAAAGTAGCAGCATAAGCCCTGAGAGATATTTGACATAGACATAGTCCATGAGTTGCATTTACTATTCTAACATTTACCCAAGATGAAAAAGCACCCCTGATTTAATAACACTTACAGCAGCTATGGAAGGCTTCTTCCCATCTCCAGCAGGAGGGTGCGTGACATCAGCTCCCAAAAAGATCACTGGCTGCTGGAACACAGAAGGTCTTCAAAAAGAAAAAAGTGCTAAGTCACACTTGCAGATGAACAGTTGGTACAAGGTTATTGCTCAACATGGGGTTTGTTTCTACCTCAGCTAAGCTGCGCAGAGAATCCTGCTTATCAGGTACGCTGGCCAAACCTCAACAATGAAATCTTTGTGCACAAGATGTGAACTTGGAAACCCCCAGAGCAGCCATTCCAAAATCCACCACCATTTAACTGTGCTGTGACTCTAGTTAGTGGAGACGAGCCACTGCGCTACACCTGACCAGCACAGACAGTTTCTTACAGAAGCCATCATTCGACAGCCTGGTTACCCCAGTGCTGGGAGGGCAGCCCAGCACCACTCTGGTACTGCATCTGGGTTACACAGCTTAAGCAGCAGGATGGTCTCCCAGTGCCTTCAAAACATTCTTCCACGCACCACTGTTTCTCATTTAAACTTTGATCAACATCCACTCAGAGTCCATGCTGGAAGAAATTTAATTCTGCCTCAAATAGCACGTACTATCACCAGACAAACATTTCAACCTAAAAAAACCAAAACTTGGCCACATTTAAATAGTGGATGCTAAGTATCAGACAACCACATCTGCTAAAACAAAACCCAAACCAGTCTCCACAAAGATTCTTACCGTTGATGAGGTACAAGGATGTTGTTGATTCCTCCTAGTTTAACATTAATCTTCAGGCACAGATTTGAAAGGGTCTGTGGAGATGTTTTAATGACGTTCTTGACTTGAACACACTGTGTGGCCATTCCCAACAGTGTATCTCCCACACGCTTCACCTCCGCTGAGAAGCAGACAGTAGGATGGAACAGCTGAAATTATTCCTATAGTTTGATCTTAAGTAACAATACTTTAAATGTACCAACTCTGCAAAATAACTTCCAACTTATCTGCATGCTCAGACCTGCTTCCAATTAATTTTATCTTCAGACACAAAACATTGTTTTCTAATGTCTAAAGAATGGTCCTGAAGAATTTTCTAACATATGCTGGGCAGCAAATTTCTCAGAACAATACTTAACCAAACAGGTAAAGACAGAGTTATTCCCTTACCATACACCGGTGTTTTCCCTGGCAGGATGACAATGATGAGCTGAAGCCCTGAATAGGTGTTCTTGAGGTGTCGAAACATGGGCTCCACGCTGTCTGCACCCTGGGCGTATTTGCAGAAACAGGGCTGGCCCTGGATCGGCATCCCTGCGTCTTTGGAGATCTTCCGCAGCTGGTCCGTGAAACCCCTAAAGATGAGAAGTTTTTTGAATTCTTGCAGCAGCTATAGCACACAACGATGAAAGCAGAAGGGGACAGAAGAACTGTTACTCAAATGAAAATGATTCCAAATAGCTTTTGAAGCAACATTTTTAAAACACTATGTGGAGGTTTGAAACAACATAGGCCAGAGTGGGGAAAAAAAAATGTAGACACTTCTAGTACTTCATTCAAGATGCCAGAAGTAACTAATAGAGAGCAGCAATGTCACAGGAACAAAATCCCCTGGTGCACCCAGGTACAGCGCTCCAACTGTAACTTCCAGAAAGGAACCAAACAGCTTGGATTGTCTCCCTAACATCTTAAGATGATTCAAACCAGGTAAAACACTCATTAGAAGTCCTACGTTCATGTTTTCACTGACGGCTTCACTAAGAGAACAGTCCAAAGCCTAAACTCTGACATGCCTTACTTCAGTATTTCTTCTCTGCATTGTCTCTGTGTCGCAAAGCAAGCGATAGCCCACATCTTGATCTCAACACCAGTGTGAAACTGCTTCCCTCGCATGTCCCACACTCCGTGACTTGGGGTTGCCACTGTTCGATTCTGTGGAAACAAAAGCAACAGATTCAATTGACTGAGAAAGAAAAAGTCTATGCTATTTTCAGTTTCAGGATAACAAAAACAAGTTTACCAGTCAAACTCTGGTTTCTGTATTGCACAGTGCAACTGACTACTACAGTCAATGTGTGCGGGAAATCACTCTTCAAAATAGAAAGAAAAGAAAAAGCAAAAACCTCACCCGTCCTCCATACTGCAACATTGGAGCTGGGAGCACGCGCCCCGTCACATGGGCCATCTCATCCCGGACTTTGAACTGGAACTCTTGAACAAATGGATCCGCATCATAATTTGCGCTTCTCACCTAGAAGAAGAGTTTTTCCATATTACAGAAGTATCTAATTATAATTCATATAACAAAAGACTAACAAGAATGCTGCAGAAGTCTTCTAAAAAAGTAGCTAAAATCCACTTTAAATAGTAGTTAAAGTCTATAAAGGTAAAGGGCTGGAAGGAAGGAATGAAAAGACAAGGTCAGTCCCATAAGTTTTTGCATTAATGTAACCTAGTCCAGTGTCATTTAGTGAACAGAATCACACCAAAGGGAAATTAAAGAACTAACCAATCTGCTGATTTCCTCTTGCCTATCGGGAGCAGATCTCGCTGTGGCCTTTATCATAGTCGATGTCTGATTGTCCGTTAGCTTCTTGATACACCGCTGGCCAGCTACAATGTTACATACCTCAAAGGAAATCAGAAGCGTCAATTCACAATAGCAGCGCTTAGACACCATCCCAGACCCCAGTGGGCACAAGCAACCGCATGCTTCTTTCTCACAGTTCTAAACTTTAAAGCACTTTTTAAAAGTTAGGTGGTCTTTAGTGATTAAAAGAATAACAAATATGTAAATACACAAAGTTTGTACTGAAGAGGGGACACGGCTTAACGTTCTGCAAAATGACACAGTCTGCTAATAACAAGCTGATTTATCAGAATAGGTTCATTACTTCTAAAGGCAGGTAGGTGTGTTTCTGTTCTTGTCCCACTTGAAGGCAAGGAAGATGAGGGTATTTCAGCTGGAGGTTGTATTTCTCTCTGAAATACTGTGCTACTGTTCTCTCCACAGTCTGGCCATTTTCTAACTGTAAAGGAAAGCTGAAAAGACACACTCTTTAATAAAATGGACAGAAATCTTCGTTGGTAAGCATCAACATCCACAAAACTAATAAAATATTAGGTCCTGTTACACACTCAGTGTAAAACCATCACATATTTTACGCTCTGACAAGAAGCATCTTACGTTTGATGACTTGCAGGCCTCCTTGTTACGTTACAAACACGGTATTTCCTTCTCATCGTCCCACAGTGAGTCACTTCTACCTTTAGACCTGCACAAAAGCACCAAAAACTCTGATGTCTAATTACACAAAAATCTGCACAGGGGACACAAGGTTTCTTATAGTAGAACACATTCCAGTCCAACAGCTTTGACGGTCAGTGTCAAACAGCACAACATAAGAAATTAATTATTCCCTAAATATTCTGCTTTCGTTATAACTAGATTTCTAACTAATCGGGTATTATCCTCAAAAACAAATAATAATGTATAATGTTGAATGTCATCTGAATACTGAATTTCTTGTAGCAGGTTCATTTAACAGGCATGTGACTGATCTCAGACAGCTGTTTTCACCATATTTTTTCTTCTCAATGCTGTGTACCTCTTAAAACTAGCATTTCCAATACAATTGAAATTAAAAAGGCAAAACCAGGTTTCTGCCTTATTGTTCATCTTCCCCCAGCTTTGTGTCCGCATTCAGCCTGTAATTTTCTTTAATTTCACTGACCAAGTTCAACTTTAGCTTTTGAGCAGCTGAAGATCTCATCTAAAAGCACCCAGCCTACGCACCAGAGGCTGGCCAGGCTTGGCTCTCTCTGCACAATAATAACGACAGCAACAACGGCAGCCTCGAGAGGCTCTCAGGGGCTATTTCTGTTACCGGTGCCCGCACTGTCTGTACTGGACACAGAGAGCAGGACTCAACGTCTGCTGAGTGCTGAGCTTATCACACGAGTGCTGCATAGCATCAACACGCTGTTATGTCTTTCCCCAGCCCCACGGAAGAAAAGGCAGCTGAAAACAGAGCCTTGTTACCCGAAAGATGGAACCTGCAGTCTGCTAAGAAAGGCTTTTGAGGAGCAGCTGGATAACTGGTCCTGTCGAAGCTTGTGTGGATTGTGGAGCACAGACTGAACACCCCACATCAAACCAGCTCCCCGAGTACCAGAGAGCAGATCCTGCGTTCAGTTTCCCAGGGACACAGACATCCCCGAGTATCATCGGCTGCACTCCACCGATTCCTGACAACACTCATTGCAACACTGCCACCAGTATGACTTAGAGAAGGGCATAAACAAAAATAAACTACCACTGACCGGATACAGCATTAAGAGAAAACACAGAAAAGAAACCACGAAGCACTGCGGCCAAGCAGACAAGGGCTGTGAATACACAGATGTCTGGAACCCATTCACCGCTTTGTCATTCATCTGCTGGGACACTACAGAAGGCACCACCCTCCCCCAGAGCTGCTGCCAATTCTTTAACGCAGGGTTTGTCTCACTACACGTGATCAGAGCATCTTGGCTGGAGTTCCCAGATACTACAGCAGTAAAAACAAATATTGACAGCAAAGGTAACCCTTCAAGATTTTCTGACTGTGGTAACAAAGTGTCTGAGGCATCCGAGATCCAGCAGAGACAGCTTCTGCCTTCCAAAATGAAGTAAGATAGATAAATGTAAAAGAGACATGTTAGGACCCCTACAAAATAATGCCTTTAAGGTTTTTTTTCCACCAATGACTATTCTAAACTGCATTTTTATTTGAGACTAGACCTACAAACAAGGCAGACTGCAATGCTCTTGGCAGTTCGAGGGCCCTCCTCGTGCACGCTAACCAGGAGGTTTCCAGTTAAAACAACTCAGAATGAGCTTGTGTTACCTGGGACAGAACAGATACACTTCTACTCACCCTTTATCTCTTTGGTGAATTTTACCCGATGAGAATCAGTCAGAGGTCTTGGTTGTTCATCAATATTATGAATGTCAAGAACTTCACACATAAACTGAATTACAGGTTGTGCTTTGTAGAAGGCAGTGGCAGAAACTAAAAAGAGCAAAATATTAAGTGTAAAAAACCCCAAGTCAGAATGTGGTGAAGCAGTATATAAATAAATGGGTTTTGAAATTCCACATAACCCTCAAGCAAAGTTGTGCAGCACACATTTTTGTTAAAAACAGTTGTTGCAAGCCTTGCAGCAACTAAGCGTGCAAAAGCCAGCGTAGTGCCCACAGTGACACATCAGTCTCCAGCACAGTCATCCTGCAACTACTTTGCATTTCAGGGTTTTGAAAAGGTTTCTCCCCAGACAACACTGATTTCTAGAGAGCTGTAATGTCCCAGAGAGACACTCTCTGGACTCTGTACGGAGCCGCAAGCAGAGACAGTATTAATACCTCTCTGCTGAAGGCTTTTTAACAGGAAGAGCTAAGATTATTCCATACGCGACATAATTTTCTCAATTATATGTCCTGCTCAGTTACTGAAACAATATTTGGCAGAAACACGAGCACCATTTTGTAGTGGTGAGTGCAACCCTTCATCTACTAAAATCTCTCACTCTCCCTGCATACTACTGACACAATCAGATGAAGTGACAACACACTGTTTTTAAACAGGACAGTCGACTCATTCCATGGAAGAAACACCACGAACAATCTGCCTGACAAGGCTGTAAGTCATTGAAACGATACCTGTTAGGAAAGAGGAGGTGGCACTAGATACAGCTCAAACACAAGCAAACTACTCCAGACATAAAACTTTAAACAGCAGCAACAGAAAATAAATACGTGACAAGCATTTCATTAGTTTTCCATATCTCATGTACCAAACCCACCACATCTCTGTGCTAATACAACAAAACATTCTTCAGACGTGTGTCACTCTAGCAGGCTGCCAACTTCACATGACGCACTCCGGCCAACACCTCCGGACGCGATTACTGAATGAACACAAATAGCTCCCGTCCCCAGTGACTGGCAGGGGCACTTGGTCTCCCACAGCAACACCAGCGACACAGAGAAACAGATTTTGCAGAGAACCTCGTACAAATTAAACCAGAACAAAGATCAAGCGATGGGACTTGAACATAACCTTCAGACTCAAACCACAACATGAAGTGACTGCCCCTTAAATCGTAGCTTACAAAGTTCTTCAGTTTCTCATTCACAGAAAGGACGGAAAAGTTTCTACTGCAAGTGTTACTACTATGCCTCCTAATGCCAATAAAAAAACCTTGCTTCACAGAAAGTACCAGTGCAGTACATCACAAATTGGTGTGAATTAACACTCTTGCTCCACGTGAATGGTAATTATCTCAGTACCCAGCACACAGATACTAGTATCGGTTATTTCTCAGACTGGTAAGATTTTTACACTCGTTTTTCAAACAATAGCTACACCATAGCTGCTGTTTGAAAAGCAATTTTACAAGAACATCTAGAATCACACGAATATCATCCACAATTTAGGTAAACCAGAACACTCAGACTTGCAAATTTTCAGCATGAAAGCTCAATATCATTTGCAACATCGTATTATGCTCCAAGACAGATGCTAAGCACAACCCAACTTACAAGCGCTTAATCTAGTGCAAAAAAGACAGACTGTTTACCTTGGTTTTATAAAGCATTTCAAACAGACACTGGGAACAGAATGTGAATCAGAGAAAACTTTAGGCAGCACCTGCATCTCAAACACTGACACTGTTCAACAGAAGTTTAGCAACTAAATAGCCTCAGAGTGCTTACAGAGCCTGGGAGCCTGACACACGCACCAGCTGAGCGCAGACACATTCATCTGGGACTTAATGAAGTGGTGCAAAGCAGATCTGGTTTTGCGTAAGAAAGCCCATCTCAATTAGCCCTATTCACAAAAGTTCTGTGATAGATTTTACAGACTTTCCTTGGAAGTACTGAACTACACCTACTGTGCACAGCTGCACAGACACACATCTTAAGCAATTTCCCTGCGTCACTGTGTGTACCAATACAGAAATTAAGCAGGAAAACAAGCTGAATCCTGACTTACCATCAATATTGAGCATCATCTTCCACATGGCAGGCCGAACAGACTGATGGAATCCAAACCAGACCTCCCTCCCCCCACCCAAGGGGTGATCGTAGCCTTCTGGAGCTGAGAAAAAGGAGCGGCCCACAGGGGTGTACCTAGTGAAAAAGACGACCACACGTTTATGCTGTTGCTTTCCAAATAAAAATTTCTATAATAAAGATTATAACACAGAGCATTATTATTTTTTAGAATTTTGTGCACCAGGAATCTGTGCCTAGAACCAAAAGCCAGCAATCAAACTTACAAGTAACTTCCACAGACAAACTAAAGCAAAAATGAATTTAGCCTTCTCTAGTGTTTCAGGGTGCTGAGATAACAACAGACTGTGTTAGGACAGGTGTCTAGTCTCAACTGCGTATTTAGAACCTGAGAGACATGCACCATAGATGGATGTATCAATGAATTAAAAGACTCATGTTTTCAGATAGTCACTGCCATCAGGTGCATGATACTTGCCTCAGCTGGAGCAGAAAACATGAAAGCAGAGCTCCAGCACGCTGTAATCTCTCAGTATTTCAGTTAAGACCTATTCTAAGTGTCTCCTGTTTCTTGATCTTTTCAAACAAATACATCACCTGCTCTGGAGTTTAAATATCTACAGAAATACACACTTCTACAAAACTAGCTTCAGTCTCCCCGTTCAGCCAACCAGCTGTGCCGCACAAGGGGAACGATCGTTTTTCCTTTTCACCTGTGAAGAAACAGGGATGAAGGTCTCCCGGGGGGATACTTCAGATAAAGACAGACTGCAGGAAGATAGTGAACCTACTTCATGGAGGGTAGGTGTCGTAGCACCACATCGACAGCATGAACAGGGTTAGTGCTGATAGGTTTGTCTAGTTCCAGAGGCTCAGGCAAGGTTCTTCCCGTCAAAACTTCATGCAGCAAGTGCCAGCTCACCCGAGAAACAAACTTTATTGACACTTTGAAGGGACGATCTTTTCCACCTTCTCCAGGTAATGTCACATCCAAATCCACCTGTGTGTGGGAGGAGAAAGAAAGAGAAAAAAAAAAAAAAACCACCGATTAAACTCAAGTCAGGGGNGGAGGTTCTGAATGCAACCGTTATGTGCACATTTACATACATTGGAATTTGCAAAAAATACACTAGAAGGACTCCAGTTCAATACAGATATTGATACTTTCAGCAAGATACTTTCAGTTTGTCTGAACACAACAACATTAGAAGTTGGGATTGTTTTATTTTTCCTTCCTAAGAAGCTGTTACAAATATTTTTTTTCCAGTTATCTTACCCCAGTAGTGGCCACAGGAAGCGGATTGGCTGTATAGAGGCTTCTTTTCCCATCATAAACTGGTCTACGGTCCCCAAATATTGTCACTTTAAAATGCTGCACCATTGAGTCCACCACCTCCCTGGAAAAGTTGATATTTACATGGAAGATGTTTTCAAACAAGTATCAGACTAGAACTGGCTCCCACGAACCCTGTGCTCTGCTGAAGTAGTTGCAACAAACGTAAACACTCCAGTGAATTACAGAACACTCACTGGGATTACAAAAAGGTGCTTCACACACTTCAACTAGAATAACAGATAAACATTAAAGAATAAAATCAGAATCAACGCAAATGCTCAAATCTTGGAAAATATTGTTACTGAAATAATTTCAGAAATGATGGAGGCCTTTGTATAACCTTTATTATAAGAAGCAAGGACACAATGGCCTTGGAAGAAACCCACAAGCTAGTATTATGAAAAACCAGTACAAACCCACAGCTGAAAGCTATGCAAGCAGTACAGTTAATTGTACTGTCTACCTGCTATCGTTCATCAGCTCTTCAATTAACAAGGGGTTTGAATCCTGCCTACATTGTACAGAAAAATGAGGTATCCTAACAAACAGTCTTAGGTTTAAGTCCTTAATAATGTTGTTTTTACAACAACATCAAGTAACAGCCTGATCAAATTTGTACACAATTAGAGATTCTCCTCACTTTCTTTATTCCAAGTTGACGGCAATACAGAAAATAGTAACCTGATACAAGGACTGAAATTACACTTGGAAAAAAAAAAATCATAAAATGTTGATCTTATATTAAAAAAAAAACACTTCTTGATACAAGCAGATGTATCAGATCCAAAGAGACTTTTGCAATACCTCTAAATGAAACATGCCTTCAGGACTGGAATTAGTTGGGGATCCTTTGTGTTTCAGTGGCACAACAGCTGTATCTCACTTGATACATCATCATTCCCTTATTCTACAGAAACACTTTTATTCTTAAGTGTATGCAAACTAGCATTCTTGCAAAGCAGGAGTTCCCCAGTATACCATTTCCTGACCAGGCAATATTAACCTGAAGTCCTCCAGGATGACAATAAATATCGACTTCCTCTTCAAGTAAAATTAGTAGCAATACTTTCACCTCATGTGGGGGAAAGGAAGCTACATAGAGACTGTATTTACTTCAGTAGGTCCCTCTGTTGCTTAAAAATTTCAGTATCAGTATAATTTACAGGACAAAATTCACCTTCTTACCTGTTCACCCTCCGAGGACACTTATCTGGTTTGATATCCACCTCATAGAGGTAGACATCAATCTTTGGGATTTCAACTTGGAAGCAGTTGGCCAGCAGTTTAATGGGTTTGCCCATGGTGCCATAGCCGGGACGTCTGGGCACCATGAGTAGGGGCTGTGCCCCCACGGGTCCTGCGAAAGAAAAAAATATCCCAGATTAGACGATAAGCACAACAGACAAGCTGTGCTGCAAAGGTACCACTTGCTTACACTCCAGCAGTTTAAAAATACATTAGGCTCCGTGCATCTGCGGGCACACACGCTTCTCTCCCATTGAGGCTCCCTAAGGTACTCTCCCTTCTGAGCCTTGGGCAGCTCCCTGAACCACCTCGCAGGATGACGGGGCAGGTGATGGGGCAGGCACGGGAAGAAGGGAACGTTAGCTGTGCAAACAGCACCCTGACCTATTCAGTTCCAAACAAACACTTGCCCATTTTTCCTCCATGAGCCTCCACCCACACCTAGACTGTTTTCTTACTGATGTGCTTCAGCTTCTGTGATTAGAATGAATAAAATTAGATTTCCTACACAAAAAGAACCCTGGCCTTTTCTTCGTAACACTTTAGTATTGCAGAAAGCCTGTCTGCCATGAAAGCACAGAAAGTTTCACAAGCCTTTTCTGAACACCCTACTAATCACAAAGCTGCCGCAGAACACACAAATACTGAAGCCGTTCTGGACGGATGTGTGGTATTTGCTACAGACTCTTAATTTCATTGCCATTATTAGCTTAGCCTTGGGAGACAGATTATTCTTGAACTTTGCTGGCTGAAAATGGATGAAGAGTAAAACCATTACCTCCTGTCTAAGTGCACTGATAAAGCCGATTGAGCAGAAGGGGAAAGCCTCAGATTAAGACACAGGATTGTAAAACTTTTGATTACTTCTACATCAGAGAAGAACACCCATCACTGCTCAGAGAAACCATCAAAATCTGTGGTAAGAGATGGGCATTTTGAAAGTCAGTTAAAAACTCCTGCCTGGCAATACATGTTCCATTCTCATCTGGTTTTCTGTCATTTCCTTTGCTTCATTTAGACGAGAACCCTCAGTTCAAGATCTGGGTTATTCATGCTTTACAAAACCAAACACCCTAGTAAACACAGCCCACTTTCAAAAATTTCTACTGGTATTTCCACTTAAAAATATCTCCTCCCAGTCAAGAAACAACAAAACCAACATGCTTTGTAGCCCGAGTTTAAAAAAATTACTCATCATACAAATGTCATGATTTCCAGAGCATTCCATTAAGTTAAAGTTCTCCCCTCTACTCCCCCTCAGTGACGCAGACAGCAATTCCAGCCCACTCATTTTCATAGAGGAGTCAAAATGTCAAGTGCTGGTAGAAAATGTCTTTATTTGCCCTTTGATTAATCTCCACCATTCCTGGAAAAAACACATTATCTTGAAGGAAACCATCTACTCAGAATAGGTGAACAGCAAAGCTCAGTTCCACTGTAACATCTGCCCGGCTCTATCCAGAAACCTACCAAAAAATTCTGAGTGGGCTTGGCTTTGAGCCATAAGATAAAACAAAAACATAAACCAAGAAGCATCATTTAAAACACTCTCACAAACTATGCTTGTGCATAACCTGTTCCAAGCATCTGTTCTCTTCAACTTTTTCTTCATTTTAATACTGTCACACGAGTCAAAGCATCTACAATTTACTCCAGATACATTTTCAGAATATAAGCATATGCAAAAAGTTACTACTAAACACTTGAGTGTCAGAAATGACTCAACAGCTTATTTTAATATCACCAAGACATACATGCCATGGTTTATATTTAGTTCCTATCTGTAGGAAACACTAACAAAACCACTGAAATAAAGAGAATGTTAAAAGGTTGCTGTAGTCTGGTCTGCCCTGTCTCCCCTGACCCCATTTGTTAAAATCACATAAAACGTAAAAAGTTGCTAAAATCTGTAAACACAGAAAAAACAGTGTGAAGACAATTGTCGTGAAGGTTACGTGAAGAAGCTGGAGCGCATGGAACAGGGAAATAGAGTGAAAGGGCTGAAATCTTTGTCACCACCTCCCCTGGCAGCTGCACTGAGCTGAACTTCTTAACCAGGCACTAACCCCTCTCCAGGAGTGCTCTCCTGCTAGTCACCCCTCTGCTCAGACTGACAGAATCCCAGCACACAGCGGCAAAAACCTGAAACAGAGGAATTATATTCAGCCACGAATACAAGGCAGGGTGCACTTCAAAATCCTGGGTCGTAAAAGAAATGCTTTACCCCAACGGCAAGTACGCAAGCAGGCCGCCAACCTCTGCTCCCTGGAAAACAGCAGGGAGCAAAACAAGAAAACACCAGTTGTTAGACAAAAGCTTTCTTCAGCCTCACTCACCACACGCGGCTCCTGCGGAAACAGCTCACCCTGGAAGAGGCTGGAGCCCAGGTTTTGGCAGAGAGGAATTAAGCGACCAACAAATGAATAAGAATTACACGTCTACATGCTATTCAGGAATAATTTTTTTTTTTAAATTAGCTGATTTTGCTATTATTTTATGTGATATACATGCTCCTTCGGACAAGTTAGCTTAAAACCAGGAGTGCGCTGTCACCGAATTCTGCTATCGCTGTCCAGATACACTGGCACCCACTCGAACACCCTGCTCTCCAAACACGCTCCCCCGCCAGCCTGCACACTGCGAAAGGCTGTGTCACCAGCTTCAAACCTCTGACTCAAAACCCAATAAAACCCAAATAACAAACGACGCTCTCCGAGGACAGCCACTGCTCCCGTATCGTATCAGTGACTCACGCAGCCTCATGCCTGAGTCCTGTGTCAAACTAATGGAAATAAACACACGGACCAAGAATACGAAAAGCTGTATTATTATAAATAGTATGGAATGGCTACGGCTGGCCGACCAGGGTTGTTAGAGTCTCAAAAATCTCTGCACAAGCCTCCCCGCAGCACAGCCTGGCTCCGCAGCAGACGGAGGAACATTCAGCCCTGTGGCACCTCCAGGAAAAAGCTCTGCACTGTTCAGCTGCCCACAAATTTCAGAAGAGAAACTTCTTTGTGTTTAAGAAACTATTACTGCTGTGCCATTAGAGCACCAGGTATGTATGTATGCCCGGTATGTTCTTAAAAATCCAAGAAAAAACACAAACCAAGTCTGTTTAGCATGCCAGAGCAGCACTCAATTCATAAACCCAGTCAAGGAAAGTCCCCAACACAGACAGTCAACAGATTTTTAACACGAAACAATGGATACACAGATAGGAACAAGAACTGACGCTTCAGACAGATTCTTGGAATGCTTTTATACAGCAAGGGAGGACGTTTCAAGAAGATACAAGAACCACCACTAGATAACATGGACCTTCTGAATGCACAGTTACTCATTAGCAAACATACAGGAAAAATCTGAAGGAAAATGTTTAACTAAGCATTTAAATCAGAAATAACACAAGGTAGAAAAAAATAATCTCCCCAGGACCTGAAGGTCTATCAGTTTATATAAAAGCACCATTTGCAGCATTTGCTGAAGTCGTTATTCATGAACACCCTCCAGCCATGCTGAAACATCTCTTTTCTCACAAGCAAACACCCAGCGAACAAGCAGGAGCAGACCCCCTTGGTACAGCCTGACGCTAAACCAGGACAGATCCCTCTGCCCCATCCTCCAGCGGCGCTCAGCACCACGCTGAGCCCAGCCCTGCACACACCGCGGATCANTGAAGTCGTTATTCATGAACACCCAGGGCCCAGCCCTGCGCACACCGCAGATCGCTCCCCACCACGGCCACGTGCAGGAGGAGGTCTGTGGAATCCCCGCTGCACTGCCCAGGGGATTCACGCCGGTGCTTCCCGTGGGCACACAGGGGCTGCCACTGCTCCAGCCCGATGGGCACCGGAGCATCACTGGGTCATCGGTGCTGGAGCGTACTCTGGACTAATACAGAAATCCCTCTAATGGTTCAAATGAGCTCTGAATCAGAATATTTTCTTCCGGGGAATTATAGTTGCTATAATAAAGATTAAACATAAAAACCGACTGTAATTTCTAGGGCAATGCAGCCGGCAGTACAGAGCACGTCTGGCGTCCATCCAAACACAGGCCTGAATCCACCTAGCAACCGAAGGAAGCCCTGCTCAGGAGAAAGCCTGAACAGAAACAGCAGAAGCAAAGAAACCTGCAAATACTTTCAACAAACCATTTTACAGAAAACTGAAGCATTTGGCATGCAAGACAATTGTACAGCATGAAGCAAACCACTGATTCCTAGCAAGATGCTCATGGAAAGCACACATTTCCTTATAAGATCCTCTCCTTGCAGAAAGAGACATCAGCACCAAGCTTCCAGCAAAAAAATATCCTCTGCTCTTTCCTACGGCGGGCTTCACCATCATAAACCAAAAAATGTTAACAGATAATTACTTAATAGTTTTATTTTTGTTTATAAAACAGTTCCAAAGGTGTGCCTGAACAGCCTTAGAAACACGATAGAGGTCTTAACAGGTAAAATATTATTTAAACTCTGGCTCAGTAACAAAGGCAGATTTGTCTCCCAGATCCTGTCCTCAGGCTGGAGCCTGCACACGGGAGAGAGCTCTCCATGGAGGGGGAGAGGATGGAGGGGAAAAAATAAGATTCCCTTCCAGAGGGCCCCTGGCCTCCGCTTGGACTCAGAGGCCCAGCCTGCGGAGCTCAAAGAAAATCCTGTCGCTACCGAAAAAATAAGTTAATTCTAGATTAAAAAAAACAGATAGAGAAGATTATATTTAAATGCTGTTTTCAATAATGGAGCTCCTTACTTATGCCAGAAATCATGAATTGCCTTATTTCTGCAGCAGCAGCCTCGCTGGGTGGCATTACATTATTTATGAGTAATGCAATCCACACTTTCTAAACATTCCTACTCACAATTTAGGCTTTTTTTTTAGGGTTTCAGATAATAAGTCATGTTAAAACCTATCAAAAGCCAACTTTTTGATGCCTGAGACAGCCAACCGCACAAGTAACTACTAGTGTGCTCTGACTTACTCTACAGTCACATTCATTCCGAGCCACGCCACCAGTAACCCCTTGCGGAACAAAATACAGTTTTAACAGTTACTAAAGTCCTTTAATGTAACACTACAATTTACTTTACATCCTAACAAGTTTTGCATGTGAACAAAATTGAAAGCAGCAATAAATTCACAATGAATTTCAGCATTTTCAGAAAAATGCACTAAAGCACAAAGGAATGAGAAACCGACGGAAGAACATTAAGAACAAAACTGACCGGCATCCAGCTCTACCCTCGGCTTGAACGAAGAGGCAAATGCCTTGCAGGACAGTTCAGTTAAGCAGTCTAGTCTAACGAGAGGGAAGAACTCAGTTATCAAGACATCTCTGGTCACTTGGCAAGTCACGCTGCCTGCTGCTGCTTCTCACTACAAATTCCATCCACGCCTGAGGACCAGCAGCTGAACTGACCATCCAGGACGGCTGCGAAGCATCGGTCGCTGGGTGACTCTCAGATCTCTGCTGCAGGAGTCTGATGGAGTTAGATCCTGCAGGAGACTGGTTTGATTATTGTTTAAATGCATACCAGATGCGTCAAAAGGCATATAAGCCATATATTTGTCATTTCTTTAAAATTTGTACTAGAAATCAGCTCAAGAAACATCCTGATGCCTTTACCACTAAGGGATTGAAGCGACGAGGATGAAAGAGTTTGTAAAGTTCACACTATGAGTCAAACAGCTTCCACTGCAACTCCGGAGGAAAAGTCCCACTGCAACTCACATCACACGTGTCCTGGAACACAACTTTTGAAGGCACTTGTGATTCATTCCCCTTCCCTCCTCTACCCCACCCACAAAAATGTAACTTCTACTGGTCCTCCCAAATCACTGCTCCTAACACACAGAGACGAGAAAATTCTCAGGAATTCATCTGCCCAAAGCTTGTACAGGAGAGCAAACAGAAGATATCTGTAACGTTTCATTAAAAAAGCACCATACGAGAGCCAAGAAACCCCGATTTAAGAGTTAACACAGAACGCTGGGACCTCTGAAGGGACACCCACAGCACCCTGATGTGACCGGGTGACACCACAGAGCACCCCCCGCTCCTCGGTGCCACTGTTCCAATACACCCGCCTCTGGACGCTCACTTACTGCTCTCCTGCCAGAACTGTGACGCGTGACACTGAAGCTGATCTTTTACCAAGAGCTGCTTTTATTTTGCTTCACCTTTCTATAGGCACCATTTCATTGCTCTTTTCCTCAGTTTTCACCACAACCTGCATCCTTCACATTCTTCTATTTTAAACTATGCTCAAATTATCTGGACTAGAAGACGCTTACTTTCTAGATTTCACAGGCTAAGCCTGTCACACAAATAGGAAGATGCCTACAGCACTGTTTCACTCAAAATGTCCTGGCACACGCTTCCATCCTTTATTCCAGGTACGCGCACAACCCTCTCTTTGTTTCCGCACTCTGCTTATCCTATCCTGCATTTCCCCTTCACACACAGAAAAGGAAGCGTGTCTCAACGTCCTTCTCCCTTTTAGGACAGAATTTGCTCCCCCAAGGATGGCCGGTGTCCTCCTGTACCAACACTGGTGTCTGACAGCCAGAAGGTTCCCTGAAACGTTAACATCACACTTCATGCTTCCCTCATTACACAGCAGATGTGGAGAGGAGCATCCAGCACGCTGAACACAGCGCTTCACGGGCTGAGCCCATCAGGAGCACTGCCCGACGGCATGCGTCGCTCAAATCTAACCTTGTAACAGCAAGACTCACATCAAACAAAACTAGAAGGCTTATGGGCTACTCTTGCAAATCTGTTTCTTATTATGAGACAACTAGAATCGTACCAGGGTATAATTAAAGTTTAATACACATGGTTTATAAGCACACCACCTTAATTCCAGCAGACCGCTAAAATCCAGCATCTTCCTCAAACAGTTTCAGCTGCATCATACACCTCGTTAAGCAAGGACATAGTTAGATGTCAAGTTTTTCCAGCCAAATCCACCATTAACTGAAATCTCCATAGAAGTTACAAAGGTATCTACACACCAAGAGACAAAAATGCACGTTTTGCATGGACACCTTCAGCCTCATACTCTTATTTTCAGCAGCTGTGGCACCTCCTGAAGCGACAGGAATGGAACTCCAAGCAGCTTTCGACGTTCCCTTTGCCACCCAGCTACACCACAACCTGCTGATTACACACAGCCCAGATCTGAACCCTCCTTCCACTCTTCTGCCAGACTTACAGATAAATTATTTTGATAAACTGAAGCAGAAGTTCCTTCTCCAACTCTCAAAATACATTTTAACTACAAAGTTTATAACCCACGAAGTTTATAAATACTAAGCATGTGCTTCCCATATAAAAGGATCAAATGAGTGAAGGAAAAACTGCCAGGAGCCGGGGCGGCTCAGCGCGCAGCAGGACTCCCAATGAGCCTTAAAACCCCGGCGCCCACCGCGCAGGGGCTGCCCANCGCAGCAGGACTCCCAATGAGCCTCAAAACCCCGGCGCAGGGGCTGCCCGCGGCCCATCCACCCGGCAGAAGGTGCTGAACCCAGCCCGGCGGGGACTGCCCGTCCCGGGGGAGCCGCTCCGGTCCTCCCGGCGGCACCCCGCACACATCACCGCGCTGACAGGATTATGCAAGCCGGCCTGCAGCCGCTGCCTGGGAAACCCTCGTTATGAAATACTCAAAATTACTTCTCACAGGAAAACGGGCAGCGACTGGGTGCCCGGCTCCCCCCGCTTACCGGAGCTACACCCCACGGGCTCCCGCGGCTCCCCGCGCCCGGCCGGCGGGGCATTCCCCTCCCGGCCCCAACCACCCCCGAGGCGAACCCGCCGGGCCCGGGCCCTCCGCTCAGCAGAGCCGCTGCCCTCCCGCGCATCCGCTCGGCCGGGGCGGGGACCGGGGGCTGAACCGCGCGGGGAACCCCGGCTCCGGCCGAGCGGCGGCTGGCGGGGGC